>JAABKJ010010621.1:0-10928 GCA_011634705.1 Andricus grossulariae
TAAAGCCACTCGCTCTGTCTACCGTTCTCTCTCGAGAACAAAGAGCGCTATCTGAGGCTCAAGCATTCCTCAGCCCAGGCTATCAGCTGCGAAGGTGCCCTCACAGCACTGTCATCAGATTTAGGCGGGAGCACCTTAGCGACAGGTCATAAACTCAGCGCCACTTTCTCGTCGTAATTGAGATAATTACCGGATTACCTTTTATACTTTTGAATACTTAGCATAAAATCATTATCGTATTTTGACGTATAAATCTTGGGTTGATGTGGAAACACTTAGTGTGAGAACTCCTCGCTCTATAAATCGATTCTCAAGTGAAATCCACTATAAGAAAAGAACAGGTAGTAAATTTACCTGAGCACTAGAGAATACGAACAGTTTGTCAAGTAAGAAATCTTCAAAATTCCTAATTAACAGTTTAGCCTCGTTTAGAAAATGTCGTGGAGATTCGAACTCCGTAAGAATTCCATTTTTTAATAGCGACATGATTTTTACTACTAATAATTGAATACGTTTAGACTACCTGGCGTGCGGATTGAATAGAGTTTTAGACTTTGTATAATTCTCATACCAAAGTAAGAAACATATTTTTGTAGAGATTCTTTACGCGCAATCATTGATAATCAGCGAAAATATTCTTGTTCAAATATTAAAGAGTTTTTAGCTCGAAAATGAGGAAACTGAAATGTACAATATAGCATAGAGCAGGCCTAGGAAATAAAAAAGACATTTTTATTCGAACGGAACCTTGTTCCTTCTCCGCATGCGAAGTACCCACATTCATTATTCTCTTATTTTACTTAATTAATTAATTTTACTTGTTAATTAAGATTATTATTTAAATAAGCCGAAAAGCCGGCGGTTGCAATATATATATATATATATTAAAATGTTTATCAAAGTACTCTGAGAAACTAGGTTGACTGTATATTAATATATGTTCCAGAAACCCTTCGGATAAAACGCAAAGTATATACCGAGAACGACGCAATTGAAAGAATAAAAGTATGGCTTCAACATGCAAAAGAACATTATATTCGAGAAGTAGAAAGGCATAAGAGATTTGGAATGTTCACGCTGGCTGAAAATGAACTTTATAACCGCAATCACGAACTGAACTCAGCTGATGAGGAAAACGTCGAAATTGACCATAACGAAGAGTGCCACAATGCTGATCAAAATCAGACTAACAGAAATGTTGACAATAATCACGAATTTGTCCAAAAAGATCTCAACTGGAGTGATGAAAACGGTTACCACAGTCTTCGAGAAGACACTCGTCATAGTGCTCAGGGTAACGGTCGCCATAGTCCGCAGCAAGACGCTCTTGGAAATGGTGATACTGGCAATGAAAGCGAGGGTGAAATGCTTCAGAGGCGCAAAAAATATATCTGTTTATCTTCTATTTTAAAAAAATATTTATGTTTATTATTTTAGATGCGAAAAATGACTGTGATTATGCACTATTTTTAATAGTTATTATAACTTTCAAATTGCTCAAAAATTCGAAATTTGTAAAAGAACGTTTAGTGATAAAAGCGGACTCAAGACGCCTTAGATGCAACAAATAACTCTAGGTCCTTTTTTTATATTTGTAATATTTTACTTGCTTAGAAATTCGCAACCTTTCAAAAAATATTCCCAATATATGAAGTACTGATGTATATATGTAACATAATTATTATATGCATAATAATATAAATATTACATGTAAAATATACACTGAAAATTTCCTTAAAGCAATAAAATTGGTGTTCTTATATATTTCTTATTATTTCTTGAATATAAATCCTCTAGTAGTATATTAGAATATCAGCAAGATATTTTATTATAATATCGGGATATTCGTAGGACATTTTACTATAGTATTGGGATATTCTGTGGATATTTCGTTGAGATATCGTCAGGACATCCTGTCACGATATCCTCGGGAGCGGAAATTTCGATATCCCTGAAATATGCCACGAACATCCCGGGAGATTTATAGGACATTCTTCAGGATATCCCATATCCTGCCGGGATATCCTAGGGATATGCCACAGATATCGTTTTGTTGTGAGAGCAGGAACTGACAACATCAAAAAGCTATGCAAAAAATGTATCTTTCATTTTTTTAGTTTGAATAAATAATCCTTTGAATTTATTTTCCTCGTCGTGATAAACACTGACGATTTCACACAAAAAATCACTATACTATTATGATAAAAGACATTATTTTAATTAATTTTGTTCTGAAAAAAGATCTCCTTTCGCTCCGCTGGGAATCGAACCACAGAACTTCCGATTTCCGGTCGGGTGCTTTCCCATTAAGCTACTGGAGAGATCGAGAGAAGAAACTTTTTGAAGAAAATACACGTTCTGTGGTTCGATGCCCAGCGGAGCGAAAGGGGAAGATATTTTTTCAGAAAAAAATTAGATGAAATAATTTTTGATTCATAACTCCATCTAGTCTGAAAAGACGTTCAAAATTTATGTTATTTTCTGATTTTAATAGATTCCTTGAAAAAATTCGATCTGTACCACCTAGAAAAATGATGCTTGTATTTTCTGAAAAATTTTCTTCTCTCGATCTCTCTAGTAGCTTCATGGGCAAGCACCCGACGGGCAATCAAGAGTTCTGCGTGGTTCGATTCCCAGCGGAGCGAAAGGAGAAGACCTTTCTTCAGAAAAAAATTAATTACAATAATTTTTAATTCATAACTCCATCTAGTCTGGACACACTTAAAAAATTTATGTTATTCTCCGATGATAATACAGATTCCTTGAGAAAAACAATTGAAGAAATACACAATAAAGAACAAGATGAACATGCACTTTTCTGACAACATAAAAAAAATGTATAATCAATATGATACCGAGTATGAGGAGGTGGTTGCCAGCACTAGCAGGATGAATCCCGAGGAGAAGCTCCTCGAAATAAGAGGGAACTGTGAGCGATCACTCTCCTGTGACCAACAACATGCCCTTCTTGCTCCCCCTCTAGCCCTTGCAAATGTATGACTGCTATGAGCAATCACTTTCCTGTGACAGGTAATACGCCATCCCCCCCTCTAACACCTCAAAATGGGAGAGGGGTGTGATCCGTCACTCTTCTGTAATCCGCCATACGCAACCCCGTCCCTTTAAAGTTTAACCCCTGGAAAGGTGAGAGGCCTGTGAACAATCAGTTTCATGTGACAGTTCACACGCCATTCCTGCCTCCAACCCCCTAGACAGGGGAGAGGGCTATATCCCTGAAAAGGAGTGAAGACTCACCGTTAACAGTCCATTCCTGCCCCATCCCCCTTGGAAACGGGAAAGAGGTGCGAACGGGCCCTCTCCTCAAACAAGATGGCTGGTCTGATAGTTTCGAAAATCTCAAAACTCGCGAACCTACGGTCAAGACCTGCTAGACCTGACACTAGACTGCTATGAAAATTTTCCACACGGGAGAATCATATTAAAAAATAATAATAATTTTCAATGAAGTTGCTTACCATGATGTTCGGCAGGAGAAGGTTTGCTAGGAGAATGAAATGTGCGAATTCTGGCAAGAGGATGAGGTCCGCCATAAAAAGATTCATAAGAAGTACATGCGCCATTAGGTAAACAGTCGAACTGCGAACTTAAATCTGTAACAGAAAATAGAAATGGATTAATGTTGTATGGCATGCAAAAAAAGTAGGTGGCTATTTTACATTCTGTAACGTTGCACCATTTTTGCAACTCACAAAATCTAAAAAATATAGAAGAAAAAATGTATGTGTCTCGGAACGCACCGTAGAAGCGAAACTTCGAAAGAATGTTTACGTGAAATGAATTCATGGAATTCAGAGAATTCATGGGATTCATAGAATTCATGGAATTCAGAGAATTCATGGAATTCAGAGAATTCAAGGAATTCAGAGAATTCAAGGAATTCACGGAATTCAGAGAATTCATAGAATTGAAAAAATTCATGGAATTCAAAGAATTCAAAGAATTCGTGGAATTCATGAAATTCAAAGAATTCATGGAATTCAAAGAATTTATGGAATTCAAAGAATTCATGAAATTTAATGAATTCAGGAAATTCAATTAATTCATTGTGTTCCAAATTTTTACGGAATTCCATGAATTCATGATATTCAACGAATTCATGAAATTAACCGAATTCATTAACTTCGATTAATTCATGGTGTTCCACGATTTTAAGGAATTCCATGAATTCCTTGAACTTCGCGAATTCCATAAATTCCTTGAATTCCATAAATTCCTTGAATTCCTGGAATTACTTGAATTCCTGGAATTCTGTGAATTCTTTGAATTCCATAAATTCTCTGAATTCTGTAAATTCCCTGAATTACGTGAATTCCCTCAAGGCATAAGATATCGGCGGGTATCCCATTTATCTCCCAGGATATCCTCGGCATATCCCAGAAGTCCCTAGGGATATTGCGAATAATATCGTACAGGGCGGAAATCTCGATACCCCTGGAATGTCCCAAGGATAGTTCAGAATATCCTGAGGATATCCCATTAATTTCCCAATTCTATATGCCAAGGATGTCCCCAAGATATACCAATTGAATAATTTAGAATATTACTCGAAATTCAGATCTATCTACTTTCAATTATATGTATATTCAATCGTATCAATAAAGTAACTCATCATTTAACAATACCCAGATAGCAGAATGCCCGCCGACTGCAAGCGATCTGCCTGCCCGCTGTCCTATCGATCGGACCGACGTGCCGGTAAAATGCCGGTTGATAGGTTGGGTGGGAGAAATCCAAGATGTCTGTCGAGAGAAAGAAAACGGACAAAATGTTCAGATTCACTTTCAGAGTCATTTGGTATATCAACATTAACAATGAAATATAAGTAAAAAGAGAATATGCACAAATAAATATAAATAAATAATATAACTAACCTGAGGAATGGTCGATCCGAGCCAAAATTCACGGGTGAACGCCATTACACACGGCAAGAACAGCTGGTCCAAAACGCGCATGCGCGTTTGCGATCTCAATCTACTCGCAATACCAGCCTGCAGTGATCGGGCAAGTCGCAGGCCTGTCGTTCCTCGCCGTTCGCACGACCGACAGGCGTCTAGTCTGCCGGACCTTTACTGATCCTAGTTGTAATAAATTTTGACGCAATGCGTTAATGTGTTAAAATTAACATTGCACTTCTTAAAACTATTCTTCTTTACTTACAATTTGCTGCGTCGCGTTACTCCGTCGAGTTATTTCCGGGCGCGGATCCATACCTGGGCATTCCTGGTCGCATTCCGACTCTGCCAGCCTGACGCGTACATTTAGCAGGCAGGTTGGTCTCCAGCCCGTCGGGACGATTACGTGCCGGCACGTATTGTTATCTGGGAATATTATGTATTTTCCCGCAGAATGTAACATTATAAAGTACAATAATAGTAGATTCACCTCTAAAGTCACTGCCAGGTAAGTTCTGTCATAACTGTCAGTGTGCGGAAACTCTCGCGCAATAATAACCCTTCTAGAAATAATAAATTGAACACGATTCAGAACGATTCACAGTTGTCAAACATTCAATTGTTTTCAATCGTTCCTAATCGGTGTACCATTTTTTAATCGATTTCAATTATCTTCTGTTGTTATGTTTCCATTCCTAATGTTCCTAATTGTTTTCAATCGGGGCGGAAATTTTGGCGGCGACCGGCGTTTGTTTTCTCTGACGATAAATAACCTAAGATAGAACAAATTTTTCTTCGCGTCCTAGCGGTGTATTGTGCATTTTTTATATCTTTGTGGACAGTTTTTAAGTGTCTTTCAGATTATAAAGTGATATAGATTGATGGTTTTCGAAATTCGGAACAATGTGGCTAGAAATTTAAAGAAGAAATTCTAGACCGAAATAAAATCTTCAATTTCGAAATACACAAAAAAGACACATTTTTAGTCTTGTTTTCAGAAATTAAAAATTCGATGAAGTAGGTAAGAAAATTGATAAGCAAAACTTATAAAAATGCAGAATTGTCCCGAAATCGACCTGAATTAGCTAGCTGACATCTTTTTTAGGTAAATGATAGGTAATAATACATTTTGAATTATTGTAGGAATCTTTAATCTATAAAAAAACATCACGTGCGTCCTGAACTACGACCAAAGACAGATTGATGTGTAAACATCTTCGGTAAACGTTAAGTGAAATTGAAATCTTACTTCTTTTCTCTTACATTTAATGCCGTGCAAAAGTTTTCAGGCATCTATTTTCCAATAGTATGAACAAGTACCCTAGTTTTAATAATAATAAAGTGTAAATTTTCTTTCATTTAAAGAGAGAGAGAGAGAGAGGAGGAGGAGGGAGGGAGAGAGGGAGGGAGAAAGGGGACAGAGAGAGAGAGAGAGACGTTCTCTGACATATGGCACATCGCGTGTGTCAGAGGCTTGCGTTACACTTTCGAGACATGGTTTCACTCGACTCAGACGCGACTCCTTACATCGAGGTCTAAGATGTTTACGCATCAAAACTTGCATTTTTTTGGGTATTTCGACATTCAAGATTTTTTTCTGTCACTACCCGGTTCGAATATTTTTAATTTATTACTTCTCGAAAATATTCTTTTTATATGGTAGAAGAAATCCTGTGTACATTATACCAGGGAAAAAAATTTTAGGGGCCATCTCAGACCATTAATTGTGAGGAAAATACAAATTTTCTTATTCTAGGCATGATAATATGTCAAAACAAATTCATTTTTGTTTTATCAATTTTAGGGGTTATTCCTCTATAAATAAATTACAGGTTACAGATACAATGACAGCCAACCTAGCTCTGATAAGTCTAAAATTATTATGTACTGAAAGTCAACTTTTTTATTTATTATTAGATATTAAATTTTTCGAAAATAACTTGTGTCTATTTCATTCCACGTGAAAAAATGTGCCTATAAGAATAAAATTACATACATTTTCGAGCAAAATTACAACATACTGAGTGTCCTACCTTTGATATTTCTCAAAATAGATTTACAACTGCCTTTTAGTCAAAATTTTATCAATTCCTGTCAATGGGTACAGTTTTCGAGGCGATATTTCGCTAAATATTGAAGACAGGACATTCAATATTTTGTAGTTTTGCTGAAAAATTCATCTAATTTTATTCTTCTCATAAACTATTCGTGATAAAACATTAAATTTTGTTTTAATTTTTCAGGAAATTTTGTTCACTTCAATCGATTCTTGTTCTGACTATTATGACATACCTTTGAAGAAAGGCACTATCTACATTTGGAGTCGAACGAAGATATTACAGAAAACGTGTTTGCATCTTTACTGATTCAATTTAATCGTGAACTAAAATAACCTAAACATTTTGAGGAACGATTTCGATCATAATAAACGCTAATAAAATCTAAGCAAACGACGTTATACAAAGGTCTGAAATCTTTTATATAGAATCAAACAAATATTTTACAAATAAAAAAAAAATATTTGTTTCATCACATCTATCGGGGCTCTCCGCCCGACTATAAACTAGGGGCAAACCAAAATTTTCCTGAGTGAAGAATATTTAGACGATTGAAACCCTATAATAAAGGTTTTCAACATTCTTACTTCATTTTTTATCTATCGTCAAATCTAGAAATGTATATTAACAAACCGAAGTGCATATGCAGTTAATAATGCAAACCCTGATATAACCAAAAATTGTTGATTAATTTATGGGGCAGTAGTAATTTAAAAGAATTGCGAAGAAATTAGTTTCTAGGTATTTTTCTAGGGAATCTATTTTGATGGAAAAGAATTAAACTACTAATCTAATCAAACCTATATTGAAGTCATAATGACCGTATTGCACTGAACTTCCGATTGAGTACCGGTTTCGGGGATGGCTCACACTGGCATCGATCCTCAATCTTGCGCCTACAAACGCAAACAGTCAGGGTCGTGTCAACCACTTCCTAATATTGAACAATATATGCACGTGAGTACCCGCGCACTGCTCCTTCATCCCGCGCTCCTGGTGTTTGACGCATGAGTGGCAACCGTTTCTCGCCCCGCAGGCTGCGAAACTGCTAGCGCCAGCATTTCTAGGAATATGATAACCCGGGCGCCCTTCTGTCGGACGTGGAGTGTACAATCTTTTATTGTAATTACTAAACCTTAACGTTATAATATAATTTTGGATACATGGATTTCCTATAGGGTTAATTTGTGAAAAATATTACGTATAAAATAAAAAGTAATAAAAATATTACCTTCCTCCGTCCTATGTACCCTGGAGGAATAATCTTTCTGTACTTTTTCCACGAACTTTCTGCAATCACGTTTGCAGATAAATGCAGATAAATCTTCCGTATTTTATCTGTTAAACTCTCTAATTGTTCTGCTTCTTTATAGAATTTCCCTGTAAAATAGGTTTTGCCGATATTTGCAGAAAAAGAACTCAGAAGAAATTTATCGAAAGGAACTGCTTGCAGAAAGAAGCAGAATAAGTCTGCTTCGTTCTGTAATTTCTCTGTAAATTAGCTGTGGCGGTGATTTGCTGAAAAAAGTACCATGTAGAGAGAAATGTTTTCAGACAAATGCAGGGAAGCTCTGCTCCGTTCTATAGTTTCTCTGCAAACTAGGTCTTACCGAGATTTGCAAAAAAATGATTTAGAAGAAATTTATCGAGAAAAACTGCTTCCAGAAAGAAGCAGATGAAGTCTGTTTCGCTCTGTAAATGATGTGTGATGGAAATTTGCAGAAAAAATTACCATGTAGACAAATATTTGCAGAAAAATTCAAAGAAGATCTGCTTCTTTCTACAATTCCTCTGCAAACTAGGTCATATCAAGATTTGCAGAAAAAGGACTGTGCAAAAATCTGCCGGTCTCTACTTTGCTACCACATTTCGAATATTTTAGAAGAAATTCAGAGAAATTCTGTATTGTTGAGGCTAAAAGTTTTTGTGAATTGTTCGGCAACTTTACTATTTTCGAAATTGCTACAAAAAGGGGTATTTGTACTTGTTACAACAAATACTCTTTTTTTTAGCAGTTTTGAAAATAGTAAACTTGCCGCACAATACAAAAAAATGTAGACAAACTTTCAGACGGAACAATGCAGAGTTACTGCAGAGGTTCTCTGCATCTCCTCTGATTTTTTCCAATTGCAGTAGTAAAGCAGGACAATTACAGACAACCAGTACGAACATTTTCAGAACAATGCAGAGAATTGGTTGCCGCATTGTAATGCAGAGCAGCTCTGCATTTATGCTGAAGTGTTACAATTTAATCAGTAAAGCAGAGATTTTTGCAGAGTATTTGCGAATATTCTTTGCAGAAAACTCGTTGAGAAATACATGCGAATGCAAACCACTTTTTGAAGAAGACTAATGAAGAGTTCTTCTGCATTTATACTCAAGTGTTTCAATTTAAGCAGTAATGCAGGAGATGTTTACCGAGTACTTGCAGAGCAATTGCAGGGATATTATGAAGTAATTTGCACAGAATTTGCAGAGAATTTTGTCCACCAGGGTAAATATCGTAACATTTTCCGTCCACCTCCTCTAAAAGAAAGCTGTTTCGTAATTTATACGGATGACCCCAAGGAGATTAGCAGCGTTGATGATCTTGTCGAGGGGAAAATATATACCTATTGACATCATAAATCTGATTAAGGACGTGATTTTTTTTTGTCCCCCAAACTGTAACATTATCTTATTTTCTTAGGGTGAGGGAGGGGTGGTCTCTAAGAAAAAAGCTTCGATCTCCCAGTGAAAAATTCATTGTGCCTCACTGTTCAAACTCGTGAGAAAAGAACAAAGTTACTTCCCTCGTCACACAATATACTATTGTTAAAGGTTCCTTGAACTAAAAACGGCAAAAAAAAAATATTTCTCAATTATAATTTCATTGAATGATCATAAATTTCAATACATTACGAGGAACAAGCATTTTTTGCCAAAGTCACAAAAGTACAAAAAAAATTTGCGACTTTTCCTAATAGTACGTTGTTATTCTAATATTATTACAATGTAATAACCACTTTGGATGAGGTAGAAGATGTCTGTTTGTCTGTATACGTTAGCGCATACTACACTCAATTCCCGACACGAGCACCCTCATTTTACGCTATTCCCAGAATTCAAGTCCTCGGAATTCTTGGATGCGGGGACCGCGGGACCGAGAGAGAGGCGGTGCTGAGTCAAGCGTGACAAACAGCATAATGGCAGTACTCTTAGCGCGTTAGTTTCGTCAGCTGTTAGCATATGTCCAAAACCAACAGAAATGGTTTATGCGGCCCTGACTGTTTACGTTTGGATTCCCCCGATTTATGCTGAAGGCCACTGCAAACCATGCTTGAAAGCATGCTTATATCGTGAGTTGAGTGTATTATATTCATGTGGATGCTTTTTGAGTCGTTCTGTCATTCTGATAATTACATATTTTTGCTCTGAAGGACATAACTTACACTTTCCCATTTTACAATCATTCTCGCGAAAATATTCAAAGGGTTTAGTTAGGGATGTTGCACTGTGTTTCCTCCGCTTGGATTAAAATATTTCGCCACCTATTTCGTACATTTCTGGGCTGTATTTAGAGGTTTTTTCACTTATCTCTTTAGCTCAATTGATTTCAATAATAATAACAATTTGATCATGAGTAATCATTAGTAATCATCATTATACATTATTTAGAATTTGTCAACGAAACAACAGGAAAATGGATTAAATGCATTTATTATCCGTAGGGTTAGATAAGTTGCACAGATTTGAATAAGTTTGAATTTAATGTACGAAAAATAGATATAATTCATTAAACATACGAGATTTTACGTTTTCTGTCAAAACATATCAAACAGAAAAAAACTGGGATTTCTATTGGAACCAATTTTCGGTTCCAAAGGAGCTGCAATAAAAAAGAACCTCTCTTGCTGAAAAGGAACCCAAAATGATAATGGTTTCTAAATGAACCCAAAGTATGGGTTGAAACGGTTCC
>JAABKJ010010622.1:0-10928 GCA_011634705.1 Andricus grossulariae
ACTTTCTCTTAAATAATTGGTCCAGATACTCTATCTCTCGCTTGCTTAACACATTTGGTGACAGCGGCATGCAAAAACACATAAATATTTGCAACTATTTATGCATAAGCGAAACACTTTCAAATACTTCTTCTTCTTTGTATTGAACTCTTGACAGCGTTCGCTATCGTATCGCTGTCCGAAAATTTTTATTATGGCAAATATATACAAGAAAATTAACAACACTTCCAGATCAAGTAATATTCAATAAAATTTGACGTTTCGTCACTAGTCATAGTAACCTCATCAGAAATCCATGGTTAAATCTATGAAAAGAAGTACATAAGAAAGTACATAAAAATTAAAAATGTTTCAAAAAATAATTTTTTAACATCGAAATATGATAACTTGCCATTAGGTAGAGCGGTGAAGTTACGTTAAAATATATTCCTTTCTTCCTAACTTTCCTCTCTACCACTCTAAGTGATTCCATATGATATTTTTCCATGCTACTATCTCAATATCCTGGTTTACTCTTTTCCTTCTTCTTCTCTTCCTATTTACCACCATCCATACATCTTCTTCCGTTCTGCGCGGTACTTTCTTTGGCCCTCCTAGTTTATACTAGGCACACGTATCATGATTATTTCCCATATTTCTAAAAAAAAAGCAAACGCAAAAAATAATTAAAATTTTGATTTATTTTTTGGTTTTCCTTTTTTTTATAAATATGGAGAATAATCATGATACGTGTATCTGATGTTATAATGTGAGGGACAAAGAACTACTGTGCAGCCGTAGGTCTCATTGAAAACTACTGCGCATCGAATTAAGGTAAATAAATCATCCAAGCTGTCCTGAAACTTGCCGTTCAACATTCCCTCACAAGCGGACATTTTCATAGTTGACCGAACTTTGCTCTAACCTTTCAATGCAATATTCCCAATCTTACATTGCAACTTTCACGAAATTTTCACGGAGTTTTTTGTCCTATCTGGGTTGTAAGCTCTTTATAATCTTCCCCTTACTCTTCTGCATCCCTTTTTATACAGCCACGTCTCCGTCATTTTTACTGCATCGCATTGTGTCCAATTTCTAAAAAAAAACTCTCTATCCTTTGTTTCAAAGCCTGCATTATTCCAGTAGCATATCCTCCAATCTTCCGTACTTTCGCTTCTCATCTCTTTCTGTTTACTACTATTTCTTAATTCTACGTCTCCCGTTCCGCACTTTTCTAGTTTCCCGACACCTTATTTTTCCTAAATCTTCTCTTTCCTCGTTCCAATTCCACCATGCACCTTCTACCTGTATTCTCCCCTACTTGACCCATATTCTTCTTCCCTCTTTTCTTTCCTCTTTTTCCATTTTTCTTAACTTATACTGCATATATCTTCCTACCGATGTAAAATCACTCTCTATCCTCTCCAAGCTTCCATATCCTATATTTTCCCCTCGGTTTCTTTTATTTGTTCACCCCTTCCGGTGCAATAAAAAGTTTCTGTTCTAAATCCATTTTTTTCTTGCTGGTACTCGCTCCGCTAGCCATGAATCCAATTCAAACGATCCCACCTTCTATTGTTCTCTGTCTCTATCTATCGTTGCGTCTACCTGCCTTGCCTTTCTCCCTTTCTGCCCGCCCTGCTACGACAAATCTGGTCACCCATCCTGTCACAAACCTCAAACCAACCTAACCTCAACTTCTAGACTAATCTGTCTTAAGCCACAAAAATATTTTAACAGCCTTGTCAATCTCTCAATCAATCTCTCCCAAAGAAACCTTTCTGCACACTTCCACAATCCACTCAGCGCAACTTTCACCAAAATATCAGAATATCTCAGCATAAAAAATGCTCCACTACCTCACACCGTCATGCCGGAAACTGAAGGCAACCACTTTGTTAATAAATCATTTATTTGTTGAAGATTCTTCAATTTTGTAAAAAATGTATAGCTTTCTGGTTTGGATATTCAACTTTTGTGTTTCAAGTAGACCTACTTTGTTAAAAAAAACATTGTTCGGTTGGAGAGGCTCCATTTAAATTGAAAGTTCATTCCTTCATTTGAAAATTTAACTATTTTGTTGAAAAATTTTCATTTTAAGGCTGACATATTTTTCAGCTGATAATTTGGCTATTTCAGTTGAGAATTCATTATTTCTTTATAAAAAATTTTTATTTGATGGAAATTCGTCTTTTTGTAAAAATAATTTTTCTACTGAATATTTCGGGTAGGAATCAAAAAATCAATTTGAACCTGGATTTTGTCTGTGGTCATATCTTCAACTATGCCGCTGTCAATGTTCATTTTTACCCGTTTTTGCACACAATTTTGCAGTCTATATATTCCACGAAGATATCCGTTATTTTCCAACACTATTGCAAAGACCTCACCATTGGACGTGGATAACACAGCTTGTCTTCTGGTTGGGATGGGCCCAGGGAACTGCGATTTTCCTTTCACTTGAATTAGTGCACGCGTGACAGGCGGTCATCTAAGCCTGGCACGAGAAGAAGATTCGGCAGAAGCAGAAGATCTGACCGGAGAACTCGGAGTATGAGGTGGGGCAAGAGAAAAAGACAGTCAGTATGTTTGTAGCTTTCGAGCAGACAACAGTGTCAATAAAGTTTAGTGCACAACTTAACCCCGCCTCAACTCATTCTGTGGTACAACCCAACATTGGTCCAATTGAGCCGGATACTTCACGCGCAGCCTATCTACCTGCGACACTAGTTGCCGCATCCTCACAGACGACTCCTCGTGCTTGCGACGATGGCTACCCGAGCCCGAGGCCAAGAGCGCACGCAGCAGACGCGCTCGATATTGTGTCTCCGCCCAGTCATGTCCGAGCCTCACCCGGGCGTCGCCATAGACCCAGACACTGAAGAACGGAGTCAGTACGCAAAAAATCGTAATTATTTCCACTGGAGAAGCCACGCCCTCTGCCTCTGGCTCTGGTACACTGCCTCAGAAGCTACGCCCTCCGTCTTCTGTCTAGCGCATTGCTTCAGGAGATACGGCCCCTGGCTTTGGTGCACCGCCTCGGAAGCTACGCCCTCTGTCTTCTGTCTAGCGCATCACTTCAGGAGATACGGCTCCTGACTCTAGTGCATCGCCTCAGAAGCTACGCCCTCTATTTTCTGTCTAGCGCATCGCTTCATGAGATACGGCTCATGGCTTTGGTGCACTGCCTCGGCAGCTGGGCCCTCTATCTTCTGTCTAGCGCATCACTTCAGGAGATGCGACCCTGGCTTTTATGCACCGCATCAGAAGCTACGCCCTCTGTCTTCTGTCTAGCGCATCGCTTCAGGAGACGCGGTCCCTGGCTTTGGTGCACCGCCTCAGAAGCTACGCCCTCTGTCTTCTATCTAGCGCATCACTTCAGGAGATACGGCCCCTGACTTTAGTGCACCGCCTCAGAAGCTACACCTTCTTTCTTCTCTCTAGCGCACCGCTTTAGGAGATACGGCCCCTGACTCTAGTGCACCGCCTCAGAAGCTACACCTTCTGTCTTCTGTCTAACGCACCGCTTCAGGAGGTACGACCCCTGGCTCAGTAAAGGAGCTACGCCCTCTGTCTTCTGTCCAGCGCATCGTTTCAGGAGATGCGGCACCTGGCTCAGTACAGGAACTACGCCCACCGTCTTCTGGTCAGCACATCTCTTCAGGAGATACGGCTTCTGGTTCAGTACAGTCTTTTGTTGCGTCTTCTTCTTCCTCTCCTTCCACAGATGTAAGCCGACTCAGGGCACAGCGCGCACTAAGTGCCGGGCAGCGCCAAGCTGCCCGGAAGATTCTTGACTGGCCCTGCGAGGAATGAACTGATGGCTTCGCGCTCAGTAGCCTCGAGATGGTGGAAGAGTATTGAAGGGACTTCTCGAGTAATCACGTGGAGCTGCTTCACTTCCCCGAGACCCAGGACAGTGATTACTCCCTCCACGACCGATACGCGGCAACCGATGACATTTACACAGCGACCAAGGGTCGACTGTACGATGTGCAGGCTCCCCGTGTTACCGGCCCCGCCTCCATCGGAGTTTCAGCTTCAGTCTCCAGCACCAGGGAATCAGCTTGATTGCAAAGGATTGAGCTAGCTCAGTTCAGTGGACGACGACAGGACTGAGAGTCCTTCTGAGACTGCTTTCGCGCACTTGTGCGCGATAAGCCGACCTTGCACCACGTTGGAAGGCTGTTCTTCCTCAAGTCGTGCATCAAGGGAGAAGCACAGGAAGCGCTGAACTGCATTCCGATCACCGGACCGAACTACGTAACAGCTTGTACCGCTCTGAAGTCTCGTTACGATCAGCGACGAGTACTCGTACACGACCACCTTAAGGCCATCTTTAACATGAAGGCTCTGAAGGAAGAGTTAGCAGCAGGAACCCAGCGGCTCCTGGACGAGCTGGAACGGCACCGCAGTCAACTTGCATCGCTCGGACGTCCAATCGCTTAATGGGACGATTGGTTCGTCACAGCAGCGAATCTCAACCTGGACTAAAACACAAGGCGCGGTTGGAAGGAGGAGATTAGCCTAGCTAAGAGGACCACAGAATCGGCTACAAGGGGCTTCCTGACGTATAACCAGCTCACCACCTATCTCCAACGGCGCTGTCTGATGCTGCAGTCGATCACCACAGGCCGCGCCTCCACAGTCACGGAACTCTCTCGAGCCGAGGAGAGCTCCCGTGCCTTCAGGAGCTTCGCGGCGACCGCCGCTGCAACCGGTCATTGCCCCGCTTGCACAGAAACACACTACCTTGGCCGCTGCGAGGCATTCAGAGGCCTTGCCACGTCAGAGCGCAAGAACCTGGTCATCAGCTCCAAGCTCTGCTTCAATTGCCTCAGGGAAAATCACAGCGCACGGAACTGCACATCGTCATTATCATGCAGAACGTGTGGCGGGCAACACCATACGCTCATCCACAAGGGAAAGCGCGCTGGAACTGGCCCCTTTGCCGCCATCCCTGCGAAGCGTCCCCGACATCAGATGACAACGGCCGCCACCACAGCATCCTGTCACGCTCGGAGAACGGCAAAACTGACCACAGCCAGTCTGCTACATCTGCCACCACGGGACTTGACAGCAGCGCGACGAAGGGGGCAAACTTAGCATGGTGTTCAACGCCTCCCGCCTAACAACCAGCGGATGCAGCCTCAACGACGTAATGTATTCCGGCCCCAGGCTCCAGATTGACCTCGACATGGCTCCAATTCTCGACCGATGGACCGGTTAATGAACTGGGGTTCACCTGGGATCCAGCGCAGGACTATCCTCGGCGAGCTGGCTCGAATCTTCGACCCAGCCGGGTAGCTCGCTCCAGTCACAGTGGTTGCTAAGATGCTGATCCAAGACCTGTGGCAGACCTGAAAATCCTCCTGGCCGACTGCCATCTCTGGGGCGACTCGCAGATAGTGCTCCTTTGGCTTCACTCCGATGCTCTGACGGAAAACAATTTAGTGGACGACCATATCGCACAGTGGGGCCAAACTGAAAAAAACCGGACGAAAGTCCACAAAATGAAAGGTTTGAATGGGGATTTTTCGACCTAGGAGTGGCTACAGTGGTCCCTAGTGAAATCAAATTCACTCATAAAAGGCCCACAACTTGAGTTATGCAGTGCAGAGGTTAGGTGAGACATAGCGTTCGTGCGAGCAGTCAGTATTACGTTCAGAAGAGAGAAAAGGAAACGTGGGTGTTTCAATAATCCTGAATTGTTGGAAGTATCAATTCCATTCAAATAAAATGCAATCTACTCCTATAAGTGAGTAAAATATTGTAACCATTTATAAAATTGCCGTTTAAAAGTAAAATAGTAAAATGGTAAGCATTGTTAAGTCTCAAAAAAGATTAGAGGTTTTAGATTAATGTATTACAAATTAGATATTCAAATTTTGGCTGTCCATATCTGCCCGCCTATTTTTAATCGAATTTTTTGCGAAAAAAAAATGCTTTGCGTGAATTACGCCCTCGCTCCCTGAAGAGTAAACAGAAGCGCGGATTGAAAATGATCAAATTAGTTGTATCGTGTGAGCTGTGCGAAAAAAATGTGTGGGTTGACATCTAAAGAAAGTTAGAAAAAATGTTTGAAATCGGTTACACAACTTCTGTTCTCTTTTTTTATTTGAAAATTCCAAAAAATTTCTCAATTGTTCCAAAAATCATGAATTATTTCTGTGTACACCTTTCGCTAGTGAATAATAATGAAAAACTATAAATTGAAGAAAACATTTTTTGCTGAATTTAGAATTTTTTTAAGGTGGCTAAACAAATTTTTCTTTTGGATTGAGTCCTCCGCACACATTTTGAAAAAAATTGAATATGTCGAAAACTAAATTCCTTCACCTTGAATCGAAGAAACATGCTATTATATTGTTTTTTTTCAAAAAAAAAATTTTTTTGCTTTGTTTCAAGCGTTCAAAAATAGGCAATGTTACGTTTTTAAGCGATTTTGACGTCTGATAAGCTGAAAAAAAATTTCTTTTCGAAAAAACGAAATAATAGCAAATTTCTTCGATTCAAGCAGAAGAAATTTCAGGTTTGACCTGAAAAAACCTTCATATACCAATCTTGGGCACAATCAACTTGAATTCTTGAAATCTTGTCCACCATATCGGATCCGCCATCATGAATTTTTCAAATCTGAGTTCAGATTCGTGATCAGCGAACGCGCAAACCCCCACATAACAATCTTGGGCAGAATCTACATACATTTTTAAAATCGTGTCTACCATATTGGATCCGCCATCTTGAAATTTTCAAATCTGAATTCAGATTCGTGATTAGCGATGCCGCAAACCCGCATAATACAATCTTAGGCAGAATCTACGTGAATTTTAAAAACCCTGTCCACAATATTGGATCCGCCATTTCGAATTTTACAAATCTGAGTTCAGATTCGTGATCAGCGACTCCAAAACCCCCCGAGTCCTTAATTTGAAGACGACTTTTTGACTTTTTGGACTTTTGTTCGGTTTTTTTTTTGGTTTCGCTCAACTGTGTATCGCACACATTCATGAACTAGTACCCGACGCTAAATGGCACTACATTTCAACCAGTGAGAACACGGCTGATATGGACACTAGAGGCACTGACATCCCAGACCTCTCCCAATCCAGCCTATGGTGGGACGGACTCCTTAGAGGCATGGCACGTGGGAGGCTAGGGCTTCGCCGACGATTAGGTCCAAGCGAGCCGTCAATCAGTGCCCCCGTAAGAGCCGACGACCTGTACAAGGTTTACGTGATCTGTGTCATAATAAGCCAGAAGATACACTTCGGACCCGAACTCGAACAACTCCAGTGGGGTCAGTCAATTCTTCGTGACAGCGGGCTGACAGGACTAGCGCCCTTTATCGACAACGTCGGCCTCTTGCTGGTCGGCGTCAGGCTCGGCAACTCGAAACTTTCTCCCGATAAGAAGCACCCGATCATCCCCGGACAGAAGCAGCCACCTTGATAGGCTTATCATCGTCTGGGCTCACCTCCGGAACCTACACACCGGCATCCGCGCCACGTACCTCCACACCATCCGACGCGCTTGGATAGTGGGCGGAAGAGGAGAGGTCAAAAGCTCCTTCGAGACTGCACGGTCTGCGACTATACCAATTCTAGGCCTTTGAAGCAAGCCATGGCCCCCCTGCCAGCTGCCCGGGTGACTGCGTTAGCTGCCTTCTTCTCGACCGGAGTAGACTACGCTGGCCCATTCGACTTCCTTGCAACAAAGAGCCGTGGAGTGAGGACGACCAAGGGCTATGTCGCCCTTTTCCTTTGCCCTGACACAAAGGCCGTACACCTGGAGCTCGCGAGAGACCTCACGACGCAGAGCTTCCTCGGAGCACTTGACCGCTTCACTTGCCGACGCGGACAACCCCAAGAGATGTGAAGCGACAACGGCACAACGTTCCACGGGGAAAACACTAAACTTCGTCGCCTACTGCGCGCCGCAGAGATGGACTGCAGCGTCGTCGATGGGAGCCTTGCCCAGCAGCACCTCTTCCTCGGCTCTCCATTTTGGCGGCCTTTGGGAAGTGGGCATCAAGGCTGCGAAATCTCATCTGCGACGAGTCGCCGGGCCCCGCAAGCTCACGTTTGGGGAGTTGTCCACGCTGCTAGTCAACATCGAGAGGGTTCAAAACGGCAGACCCCTTACGCCGCTCACCGGCGATCCAGATGACATCGAGGTCCTGATGCCTGCTCACTTCCTCACCGGCAGGCCACTTACCTCTATGCCGTGGCCTTCCATGGCCGATACAACCTTGGATCACGCAACACACTGGACTTTAGTCAACGGCTTTCGCAACCATTTCTGGGCGCGCTGGAGCCGTGAGTACTTATACAACCTTCAACCAAGAGCCAAGTGGACACGGCCCCGCTCAAACCTCGCGGTCAATGACATTGTCATCATCATCGACCCTCCTCTTGTCAAGCCCAGCGGAACCTGGCCACTCGGGAGGATCACTGTCGTTCACGCTGGGCTGGACGGCCTATTTCGCGTTGCCACGATACGTACAGCAGATAGCTCTTACATCCGACCCATCACCAAGCTGGCGAAACTGCCGGTGAGAGCTCAGGACCAGAAAGACGGAACCCTCGACCGGCAGGACCTAGATCGACAGCCCGCTGACCCACAGCTGGAGGATGGACCGCTCACGGCGGCAGGTAATCAATCTTCCGAAGCGCCTTAACATGGCGGGCGGCACCTAAATCAGCGGCGTGGACAAGCAGATCTTCCACTGGCTTCTCCCGGCGGGCGGACTTGTTTCAATTCCGTTCAAGAAACGAGGTGGGCGGGATGTTGGATTGGGGGTTTTGCGGATACCTTTTGGTAGAAAATTTATCTTCTCGATTAAAAATTCATCTTTGTTGAAAATTTTTGGTTGAAGATTCATAATTTTAGTAGAAAATTTACTTCTTTGGTAGAAAATTCGTCTTTGTCGGTTTAAAATTAATTGTGTCATCTGAAAATGTACTAATTCCATTTTTGGTGGACACATAATAGTCTTTAACATAGCAAGAAGGTTCTCGCCTGTCACTCGTTCCGAAAATTTGTTTATTAAATTTGTATTCATTTTAGACAAAATCAAATGAAGTTTGAAAGAAAATAGCAATTGGAATAGAATGTAGATTAGATCACAAAAATTTCGACTTGCGTATGGCTTAAAAAATGCATAAAATTATAGATTTATTATATTATTATATTCACCAATAGAATTAAGGATTACCGCCAAAGACCAGAAGAGACTTAAAACAATCCTCATTCTTTCTTATTGAATGGAAAGCTAATTAATGTATCAATGGATAATTTCATTAACACTGTAACCAAGGAATATTCTAGATCTTCATTGATTACACAGTGTATCTTATAGTCGCTATCTCATAAATTTCAAGGAAAAAGTGATATCATAATTTATGTAATCTTTACATAGAAGCGCAATCCGTCGTTTATGAAAAATTTATATAGTCAAATTTTTATTCGCAAGCAGAAAACAATGTTTACATCGACACAAATTATAATTTGGAACAAGGAAATTTCCAAATCTGACTAATTCTGACTTGGAACAGGGATTATTTTCGTGAATTCCCGTCGTGTAAATGAGATAAAAAATATGAACGTAAATATTCAACGACCAGTATGTTAATCTCGTAACATTTTCAACGTAGAATTTTCTATAAACAGAATAAAACAATTTCAAATAAAACTTTCAAATTGATTTATTTTAAACACTGACTCTGTTCGTTCCGCAGAACTGCTCCGACCCAGGCGAAGAGCTTCACAGAGTTATTGTCTGAAGCTCTCCACTCAAGTCCATTAGTATCCAAGGCTTTTTTTGTTTCAGGCTTTGCAAGTCTTCGATTGACTCTGCTGTAACAACTTTATCAACTGTGAGCGCTAGCCCACGCACCCTCACTGTCCCGAATTCACACTTCCTCCGTCGAAAAGGGTTATTCTTAGACACTTCTGCATGACTATAATAAATAGCCATGATCAAAATTTAAAAATTTAAAGATTAGATTAGAAGTAGTTAAGAAAAGTCGATAAGGAGAGTAAATAGAAAAACGTTATACGATTTAGGATAGGAGAAGGAATGAGAGAGTATTGGTACTGGATGAATGAAGAGGAAAAAAGATGTAAAGTCTGCTATTGCGGGGTAGAATCATGGGCACATGTTTTAGAGAGATGTACGGGGGAGGAAACAGGGGGTGAAAGTGTGGATGACAGGATAAGGTGGATCTTGGATGGAAGTTGAAAAAGGGCAAGCTTGATGATGAGACTGGAAGAATCAAGAGAAAGTAAGGGGCATGTAGGAGGGAAAGGCCAAACGCGCACTCCTATACAAGGACATTAAAGTAAGTGAAACTTTAAAATCATATTAACGAAAATGCTAAGAGGAAACGGAAACCCAGGAAGCTCAGTAGTCATCAAATCTCTAGAGTAAGTTTGTTAAGACAAAGCGATAGCATATAAGTTAATATAAGTAGAATATTATTATTCAGGTAGTAAGTATTATCAAGGTAGCATACGTGGTTTCGTAACGTACTGTAAAGGGTGCGGAGGCCCTCAATCCCGTAAAAGGGAGCGAATAAATACATACATACATATTCTGCAATCGATAAATTATATAATGTGAAAAGTACTCAAATAGCGTGGTTTGGAACTGGAAAGGATCTGGAAAAGAGAGAGACCAGTGTGCTGATTATGTCAGGCTGGTAAGACCTGACCAATTATTTATTGTGGGTGTGTGTGTCACTTATCAGCCCGACGCGGACTGTGCTAGATTTCAGTATTCAAATGAGTGTGAGATAGTTGTTTTAACACTTATCTTATTAGAAAGAGTAAGAACAGTCATAATCCTCTACAGGCTCCATTTCTGGACAAAATAAATCAAAGAAATAGAAACAAAAATTCACGTCAAGAATTACAATTATCCGGACCTGGAACAAACAATTTCTGTG
>JAABKJ010010623.1:0-10928 GCA_011634705.1 Andricus grossulariae
CGCCGAGGAGGCCGCTGCGCGGAAACATTTGCGCGGTGATAATTATACACAGGGTGCAAGCTATTTTTCAAAATTCAATATCTTTTTCAATTTTCACCAAAAAACATTGAAAGTTGACCAACAAACACCGACAAACGATTCGGTGAAGTGTTTTTGGAAAATATTAAAAATTAGAGCGCTAGCAAACATATCTTTGGTAGTAGTGTGAAGTTTACACCCAAAACTTTCAATATTAATAACTTTTGCAGTTTTAACCGACAAACGTCGAAACAACACACAGATTTTGATGAATGTGTGTGTGCATGTATTAAGATCGGTATGCATGTATGCATGTTCCCGCAAGAGGCGCTAGGAGCAGTGCAAACTAACTAAATCCGAATCCACGCGTCCTAATTTTCCGGGAGTGGGGTCTCCTCATACTACTTCGTGCTTCTTCCCCTTTGGTGCATTGTTTCCTGCACTTCAACCACCTTTTTAATTGGCAAATAGTGTTTTCGTCCACCTTTTTATGCTGTAATTCAGCACCTGGCACATCTTTTTCATTCAATGTCATATTAAAATTTCGTTTCACAGTGTACATTTTAACGACATAGTCCGAAACCTTTAAATGCCCGCTAAGTATCATATCGGCGCCTAAGCTTCCGCTCTTAAATAAAAAGGTCTATTCTATTTAATTGGTAGATTTCCACGAATGTCAGAAAGAGGTGAGTTTGAAGTAATATAATACGAATTTGAGGTCAAAATTAAAAAAATTAACACAAGTTTTGAAAATTTTATTTAATTGTTAAATTTCCATGAAAGTCTGTACGAGAAGATTTTTTTTTTGAGTTTCAGAATACAAATTTGGGGTAAATATCCGTATTTTGAGAGTCAAAAGACTCCTTCTTTATGCAATTGACGGAGATCTACCAATCTATCAATAACATTTTTCAAATTTATGGCAAATTTCTAAACTTCTACATTTTAAACTCACAATCATGTTTGAATATTGCTAAATTAATTAATTCATAAAGTAATACTAAAGTACTTTAACATTTCATTGCTTGTGCAGGTGTAGTACAGTGTACACATATAACGTGATTCGGAACCGGAGCGGATTTGCACCGGTTTTGGTTCCGGTTACGTTCCGGCCTCGAAACGTCCCGTATCGGAATCGTTTCGATCCGGAATGAGAACACGTATCTTGTTTCTGGTTTCATTCCGGGCCCGGATCATTTGGATTTTGGAACTTTCCGGCCCGGATCCGATTTGGAACCTGAACGACGATGTACAGGGATTTACATCCCTGTAAAAAAGAATAAACGACAAAATTTATAACTCCAAAAGAGCATAATTGCTGAAGTTTGGAAATCTTAAAAAGAATTAGGTTCAACACTTGAAGGACCAAAAGGGCATAAGCGTCAAAGTTTAAAATTCCAAAAATACGTAAGCGCTAATGCTGAGCACCGTTAAAGAACCCTTTAACCTCGGGTCAAACGTTAGAGGTCAATTAAATTATATTTGAGATATTTTTTAATGCGATTTGAGAGAACAGAAGGGACATGATTATGTGCAGTAGATTAACAAGGCACCTATGGCTGCGCAGTAGAGAACCAATGTATTTTACGATGTACAGAAGAGTGATATTGCACATGATTCTGTGCAACAGTGTTATAAGACACATGTGATATATTCACAGAAATATTCAAAGACTACATCGGTCAGAAAGTGTAATGTTATCACATTTGTCAGTTGATGAAAACTGCGAAATTCTGGAAGAAATAATGTTCCTGCGATCTAATACTGTAGATATTTTATAACAATAATCGGACTATTTCTAGTGTTCCCTTATTATTTTCTATTCAAAACAAATTTTAATGTTATTATTTTATGTCACAATAAAAGAAAAACTAGCAAAAATTATTAAGCGTAACTTCATTTATAGTTATACTCAGAAAAAGATTTTGTTGAATGAAACAAAATTTATTTGAATCAACCCTGGAATATGGTTGTTATATAGGGAACAACATATTTGGTTGATCTAAGCAAATATTTTAGTTGATCCAAGTAAAACTTTCTGTTCATTTAAACAAATAGTTTGCTCCATCCAAGAGAATACTTGATTTATTTTAAGTAAGTATTTTTGCTGGTCTCAGAAAATATTTTCGTTGATTTAACTAAAAATTCCAGTTCATCTAACCATGAAGGACCCATCACAATTTACATTGTAAATTGCTTACCATTAAATTGTGTCATCTTGTGTGAATTCTTCAGTAGTAGTATACTACTAAATATCACAAGGCGAGAAAATTCCACAAGACATTTGCAATATAAATTGTGCAGGATCCTTTGTTTATGTGATTCACAAAATCATTGTGCTATTTTATAAAAAACTTAATTATGCAATCTTAGGTAATCCAATAGATTCAAGTAATCTTGCGTATTTTTCATATAATCACTGAATCCCAATCGATTTTGTTTCCGGATCACTTATTTTGATAAGAATCACCAAGATGCAAACGCAAACGGATGATATTTTTATGTTTTTTTTTTCGCGACGCTAAGAACTCTCGCACGTGGACTATCCACCAAGTCCATCCGCCCTTAACTTTTAAGATACTTTCAACAAAATATTTTGCTTGATTCTAGTAAAATGCTCTCTTAAATTATTCGGTGAATCCAACCGAAATTTTTTTTTGAATCAATCAAATATTTTCTAAAATCAACAAAACAATTGAACAAAAATGATTCTGAAACCAACCAAATACGATCAATAAAACGATTTTGTTGAACGAAGAAATTTTTCACGTCGAAATTGGTTCTTCTTCGCAATTACGTTTAAAAGAGATAATATTTTTAATACTGAGTTTGTATTATATATTTAGCACCCTAAACGAATCATGTTACGAATTTAAAAGTTCTACTCTATACAGGTATTCCTATTCCTTGTAGGTTTTTAATGAAATTATTAATTATTATTATTATGAAATCATTAGTTCTTAAGGAATAAGAAATGTGTTTGCAAGTTTTTAGTATCGTAATATCTGCTAGCCAGCCTTAATTTCTGCAAAATACTACTGCGCAGATGTAAAGACCGTCAAACTTAACTGCGCAGACAGGCGTGCCGTTTAACTCAAATGCGCAGCCATAATTATGTAACTCTACTGCGCATCTAAATGCATCCCAAGCAGTACTGCGCAGGCATTAGTGCCACATAACTATACTGCGCATCCGTAAATGGCATATAACTATAACATATAAATATAATTCAAGGAACCTTTCAGGTTGGACCCGATACTAAAGGGTTCTTTAAGGATTCGCGTACGGGTCCGAACCCGAACCCTTAAGAATTGAAAAGGTTCGGGTACGGACCCGGTCCCTTAAGAATTAAAAAGGTCGGGTCCGAACCCGGACCCTCAGAACTTAAAGTGTAAGGGTTCGGACCTGGACCCTTAAGAATTTAAAACGTTCGGGTCCGGACCTTTATGAAATTAAAAGGTCCAGTCCGAACCCGAATCCTTAAGGGGCGCACCCGAATGGAGCGCAGCGGTCAGCGTCTAATCCTTGCATTCCAGGGCC
Source organism: Andricus grossulariae (assembly GCA_011634705.1). NCBI lineage: Eukaryota > Metazoa > Arthropoda > Insecta > Hymenoptera > Cynipidae > Andricus > Andricus grossulariae. The sequence continues at coordinate 3,559 of JAABKJ010010623.1, forward strand.
CCTTTTATTTTTGTTCCAAATCGAGCGCAAGGATGCGGTCGGGTCTCCTGAGCCGCAACCCCCACTTTCACACCGACCGTATGCCCCCTCACTTGCTTCAGTCGAGAGAATCTACCCCAAAACTCTCGCCTGGAGCCTGTATAGCTTAGTAATTAGTACCATTGAACTCACTATTTATTTATATTCAAAGATATACAAATCTGTTTTTATTAATAATTAAATAAATTAATAATTTGGTAATTCGTACTTTTAATTAAAACAAACCGAAGGATAAAATTTGTGATTTAAAAAATTAACGAATGATCAATTGTAACTTAGGTATTTGTGCCGCCAGTCACAGGGTACGCTTTCTCAAAAACCGGTAAAAAATATTTACCGGTACCGACATAAGTGCTGTTCTATAGAAATAAGAATTGTTTTCTAAACTCAATGAAAAGCCTCATAATGTTATTCAACCCACTTATTGATGGATTGGCAAGTAATTTTAGTATTTGTATAAGTTTAAAATCCTGGTTTAGCCCACTGTGCAACGATGGCCAGCGATAGTAGTCGGTTAAGTAAAGGGGGGTTGTGTAGTGAGGGAACGCGTAGTAGTGGAGGGGGCTCGGTCCCTAGGCGTAATTAGGAATTACTGAAAAATACCTACCTGACCGCTGCGCTCAATTCGGAAAGAGAAAAGTGAGGATGGTTGACCGTGCGCTCATTTCGGTTGCACCGCCCTTAAGGAACCCTTTAAACCCCGGTCCAGCTTAAAAGGTGATCCCTGGACTCTGTACTGTTTAGTTTTTATTGCACGCTTTGGATGCTTCTTCATCAAACATTCCGACAGGCATCAAGCTGTTTCTCATCAGAACCGTAACTAGTCTTCGTTGCGCCCGGTGCGACTTGATAATTTTGCGCCCTCCTTCCAAACGCCGCGGGTTAATATTGGCAGATATTGGTTTAATTTGGTCTCGTTTGCGCCCCCTCGCGACCGGCGCCCGGTGCGGGGGCACTGATGGCACCGTCCCAGTTACGGCTCTGTTTCTCATTATGTCCATACCACAGTTGTGTAGTCGAGGCGCTAGGCCAACTTTCTCCCTTAATTGAGCTATGGCAATGTTTTATTTTTTCTTTATTATACCATTAAACCATATGCCTTTCGAGGTAAACTCTAACTCATTTGGTTCTAGTCCTGTTATGCTACTAAGGATTGAGTAGGTATTTATAGGAAAGGGAAAAGAATGTATAGGGGAGTAGATAGAATATGAAAATTTCCATGATTGACAGTGTTGCTAATAGTTTCTGTCACTGAGAACTTCTATAGAATTAAAATTATGTAATTAGAAACTTTTAAGCAGAGAAGGACCTCAAGGATTATACCTTCCTTGAAAGCGACCTAACTTCAGCATTTCCAGAATTATGAGTCAAACGTCGAGTACCTATTATCTACTTCTTACAAAATAGGTTCACACTATTTCTTTGGTGGGTGTAATTAGGAAAGATAGGGGAAATGTGAGATGGACAGGTAGGTAGAATTCAACATTTTTATTTTCCCTTCAGTATGAAAAATTCTACAGTGCTGTGAGTTTAATATAGTATGAGCAGCTTTTCAAAATAAATTAATGTGAACTTCAATTTTGTTTGCATCCTGACTACCTGCAAATAGGACAACGAAAAAATGCACACTCTGGATGTTGTTGTAATCTTGCATACGTAAATATATTTTTTCTCTAAATTCTTTTTTGTTCAAATTATTCAACAACAACAAAAAAACAAGTAGAATAAACTTAAGAAAATATTGAAATTTATTTGATTATTATTTATTCAAGTTGACATTCCAGTATTTTTAATTTGTTAAAACCTCTTTGACTTGGAGATCCCTCTACTGGAGAGAAATATCACATCGGGAGATTTCCCTTATTTCATGATTTTTTTATTTTTTTTATTTCATGATTCGCGCATCTTGTTAATTTTTAGATTAAAAAGGATTGAATTTTAAAATCATGATGATGTTTTGATTTGTTTATTTTTTGAAGCTTCAAGTTTGAATTAATTAATTTGGAAAGTTTCTAATTAGAAAGCATATAATTCTTAAAGTGTTTACAATAATTAAACCCAGGTGAAAGTCATATATAATTTATATAGAGTGGACAATACACTGATATTTTTCATTTGTTTTTTATAGAAAAATTTATCAAACAAATAAAAAATATCATTGTCTTGTCCACTATACATAAACTGTACATAACTTTTTCATCTGGGTACTTTAGAAGTTCACAATATTTCTTGCAATATTTCAGGGTGTCTAGAGTTTCTTTAAAAAAAAATCAAGGACTTTTCCAGGTTTTCCAGGACAAAAAAGTTAATTTTTCAATTCCGCGTGTAATAAACTTTTTTATTAGAATTGATTGAAATAGACTGACTTATCGAATTTTTAGGTAATTTACGTTTAGTTTTCAATGAAATAATTAAATTTCCAACCAAAATGATTAATTTTCTACCAAAAAAGACGAATTTTCAACGAAACACATGAATATTTGAATGAAAAAGATCAATTTTCAACCAACTAGGTGAACATTTGAATAAAAAAATTGTTTACCCAAAAATGGAATAGTTAAATCTCAAGTTCAAAAAATTCATTTTACAACAAAAAAACGAATTTTCATCAAAGTAGTTGAATTTTCAACTAAAGTGATGAATTTTAAACTAAAATGGTAAATCTTCAATTGGAATAGTTGAATTTTCAATTGCGGTAGAGATGAATACATTTTTAACTAAAATTGTGGAATATTCAACTGGATTGCTTAAATTATCAGTTAAAAAAAATTAATTTGTAAACAACAACAAAAAAAATTTCAACAAAGTACATACAATTTTAGTTGAAAAAAATTATAAAAAAAAATCATATTTTTAACAAAATAAGGAAATTTACAATCAAAGAGATTATTTTTGTATTAAAATGATGCATCTTAAAAAAATGGATTTTTAACAAAGGAGTTTGATTTTCAATCAGGTAATTGAATTTTCAACCAAAATCATTAATTTTCTATCAAAAAAGAAGAATTTTCATCAAAATACATGAATTTTTAACCAATTTCTAAATAAAAACGCTAAATATTCGACGAAATAGTCAAATTTCAAAATAAATTATCAATCCACAATGTGGATTGGAAATGCTAATCGAACTGCATTTCAAATTTATATAAAAAAATCAACTTTCGAAATTAAAAAATTTCTAATTGCGTGAATCCGTATTCAAACTTGAAAATTTTTCAAATTGCAAGCCTTAACATTTGGACATTTTTAAGACGAAAACGTTTAAAATCGATTAATTTTAAATTCAATCACATTCAGTCATTCATTTTCGTTGAAATTAAATCTTTCTTAGATGAAAATTAACATTTTGTGTAAAAATTAACTCTTTTTTATAAAAAGATTATTTATTTTGTCGCAAATTCGTCTCTTTTGAATGAAAATCCAACTATTTTGTTGGAAATTACAATGTTTGATTAAAACATAATACTTTTTTGTTTGAAAATTCAACTGTTTTAATTAAAAATTCATATTTTTGGTTGAAAACGATCTATTTTTTGAAAATTCAACTTTTCCGGTTGATAATAATAAAACCGTATTCTAAAAAAATCCTCTTTTTGACTTGAAAATTGAACTATTTGTTTGAAAATTAAATTATTTTGTTCAAAAGTAATATTTTTTGGCCGACATTTTCAAGTGTTTTGTTAACATTCGCCTGTTCCACTTTTAACCAAAAAATATGATTTTTTTTCAATGGAGACGGATTTTTAACGAAATAGTTACATTTTCAGCCGAAGAGAGGAATTTTCAACTGAAAAGATGAATCTTATATAAAAAAATATTAATTCTCAACCAGTTGCATTTTTAACAAGAAATTTCACACAAATTATAATTGTAGGGCACAAAATAAAAATGTATTTTTTAAGTTTCTTTCTTTGGAAAATTCGAGACGGTTTAAAAGATATTTAGTACCTTTAAAGTAAAAAAAATTCCTAAAATTTTCAAAAATTATAAAAATTGCCCTTTAATCTTTTAGACATTTTCGACATTTGTAAAAATCTTTTGAGATCTTTTGATACCTTATTAAATTTTCTTTAAAAATTCATTTTTCGAAGTAAAAAGTAATGTGGGAATCTTTTCAAATTCCAAATTATTTTTTGAAACCTTTTCAAAACGTTTAAATTTTCTATATATCTCTTAAAATCATTGAAATTTTGACATTTTCTTAAAATTCTGAAAAATTAACAAAGTTTCCTTTAAATCTTGCAGATTTTGTAATGACAATTTTGGAAATCTTTTTAAATATTCTCTCAAAATTAATTTTTCAAAATAACAAATCAGTTTTAATTTCCCCATGAATTTTAAAAAATACTTTTTATTGTCGTGAAACCTTTTTAAAGGTCTCAAGAAGCTTTGAAATTTTTATTAGAAATATTAAATAATGTACATTTTTAACAAAATTTTTAAATCTTTTCAAGTTTTATATCAATTTTCAATCTTTTTAAAACTTTTAAATATCTCTTAAACTTATTTGAATTTTGTATAAAATGTTTTAATCTCGCTAATTGAACATTTTTTCTTTAAAATCGTCCACATTCTTTATCGAAATTTTAGGAAACAATTTAAGATGTTTTGAAATATTAGTTAATCTTCTCTCAAGATTCATTTTTCAAAATAAAAAATCAGTATACATTTTCTCTAACTTTTTCAAATGTTTTCATAAAACTTTGTAATCTTGCAAATTGAAAAATTTGTCTTTAAAATCGTCCATATTCTTTTTCGAAATTTTAGGAAATAATTCCAAATATTTTGAAATCTTTGTCAATTTTCTCATAAAATTTATTGTTTTAAATGAAAAATCAGTTTAAATTTTCCCAGGAATTTTAAGAAATATTTTCATTTTCATGAAACATTTTTAAATTCTTAAAAGCTTCTTTTTTTAGAAATCATCAAAAATCTAGACATTAAATTTTTTATGTCAAAGTGCACCTTTGTTCCATTGATTATTATTATTATTGATTATAATTATTATTAAATAATTAAAACAAATTTTTTTCTACTGGAAAGTCCAAATTGTATAATAATTGGAAGTTTCTATCGATGAGTTTATTAATTATAAAAATTAGACTAAAATTGTACAAATATAGAAAAAAGTATTCTTTATCTTAAGAGTATGTAAATTTGCCTATCAAAATGTAGTTATAGTATAAAAATATCTTTGTACTTGAGTCATGGCTAATATTAAATTTAAAAAACTGGTACTCCTCAATGAACGTAATCCATGTTCCATTTCCAACGTAGAATTTTCTCGCTGATTTTAAAAGCATTCCAGTTTTCCGAAGGCTCAGGACTTCGAGGTTTTACACAAACTGCCGTGCAGTATTCATTCGCGTATTTTGGACTGAAAAAGTCCGAAAGTTGCGGAACCGCGTCTCGCTGACGAGGCTCAGGATCTTTGCTTCGAGTAAATCTCGGCGGGAGCTGGGATTCTTCAATAGATAAGTTGATCAGATTTTTGAAAATCGCTTCGTCAGGAGCAAAATCCAGTGAACTCGACACCTGGGCAAAATATTTTATTAAAAATATTAAACAACTAGAAAACATAATTATTTATATAACATTTTTGTAATAAAAAATTAGAAAAAAGGAAATATATTTTTGATAATTGATAAAATTTGATATTTGAAATGATTTATCTTCAGTAAAACAACAAAATTAATTTCTATCAAAGTAGTTCAACTTTCAAACAATCAGTTAAATTTAAAAAAATGAATTCTCGACCAAAAATGTAATAGTTCATACTTCAACTTATAAAGATTTTCATTTTTAATGAAAAACACTGGAATTCAAACAAAAGAGTCGAATTTTCAAGAAAATAGTTGAATACTTGTACAAAATGGATTAATTTTCAACCAGGCAGTTTTATTTTTAACCAAAAAAGATAAAATTTCTACCAAGAACATTATTATTCTACCAGTAAAGACGAATTTTCAACGTATTCTCGTATGTTTCAAAATACAGGAGTTTTCAACGAAACAGTTGAATTTTCAACTAATAAAAATACATTTTCAACCAAAAATGGAATAGTTAAATTTTGAGTTGAAAAATTAAATTTTAACTAAAAAATACTAATTTTCAACCAAAATTATGAATCTTCGGACAAAAATATTAATTTAAAGGAAATAGTTGAATTCTAACAAAAAAGGTGAATTTTCAAGTTAAAAAGATAATTTTTCAACTAAAAATGGAAAAGTTAAATTTACAGTTAAAACAATTAATATTCACAAGAAAACGAATTTTCAACCAAATAGTTGTAGTTTCAACGAAAAATGATGAAATTTCTACAAAGAACATTATTATTCTACAAAAAAAAGACGAATTTTCAACGTATTTTCATGAATTTCAAAATACATAAATTTTCAAATAATGACGATAAATTTTTAACTAAAAATGAAATTAATTTTGGAACTAATTTTAAGTTAAAAAAATTAATTTTCTACTAATGAATACGAATTTTAAAAAAATTCATGAATTTTCAACTAAAATGATGAATCTTCAATCAAAAATATGAATTTTTAACCAAATAGTAAAATTTTCAAAAAAGAGTAACTTCCAAACTTGAAGGTCTATCATAAAAAGACGAATTTTCAATCAAATTCATGAATTTTGAACCAAACAGTTGAATTTTCAACTAAAAAGATGAATTTTCTACAAACAAAAAATCAAATAAAATTTTCAAAGAAAAAGTTGAAACCTCAACCAAAGGATATTAATTTCTACCAAATATGTAAACATATTTTTAACGAATTTTCAAAGTAAGTTCATGTATTTTAAAAGACATAAATTTTCAACGAAAAAAATACGAATCTTCAATCAAAATGATGAATCTTCAGACAAAAATATGAATTTTGAGCAAATAGTTGAATTCTCAACAAAAAGATGAATTTACAACCATGAAGATGAATTTTCAACGCAAAAATATAATTTTTCAACTAAAAATGGAAAAGTTAAATTTACAGTTAAAACAATGAACATTCACAAGAAACCGAATTTTCAACCAAATAGTTGTAGCTTCAACGAAAAAAGATGAAATTTCTACAAAGAACATTATTATTCTACAGAAAAAAGACGAATTTTCAACGTATTTTCATGAATTTAAAAATACATCAATTTTCAAATAATAACGATAAATTTTCAACTAAAAATGGAATTAATTTTGGAACTAATTTTAAGTTAAAACAATTAATTTTCTACTAATGAATACGAATTAAAAAAAAATCATGAATTTTCAACTAAAATGATGAATCTTCAATCAAAAATATGAATTTTTAACCAAATAGTAAAATTTTCAAAAA
>JAABKJ010010624.1:0-10927 GCA_011634705.1 Andricus grossulariae
AAGTTAATATCTGTACTTTAGAACCTGTCAATTTTACGAAAAAATATTCTAGATTTTAATGAAAGTATGCGCAATTTTGAGTAATTCTAAAAAAAAAAAAAAAAACAATGACCGAACTCCAATGGGTCATAACTTATAGCCTTCCAAAGTTGACCACTTTTGACATATTCTTCGGAAAAAATTAATCGTGTTCAGTTTTTTCAAAATACTTCGTTTGTGGGTAAATATACGTTAGTGATGACAAAGGAAAATTTTCATGTAGAAAATTATGCGTAAATATAAAAAAAAAACAATCCTCCAGCCTTGATAGGTTAAGAGTTATAACTCTTTAAAAAAAACACACATTTTCTGCTATTTTTAACAAAAAAAGTTTTTTTTCCAATAGCTCATACTGGAAAATTATGCAGAATATAAAAGATACAGCTTATTGAAAAGAGTATTTTTGGATCATCAGTCTCTTTATAAATTATGCATACCTAAAGAGCTCTCAATAAGCGAGATAGATAATTCTGCGTTATTTTGCGTTATGATCTGCCTCTTTCGAGAAAAATTCATTTTTCTATAAAAACAGACCAATTTATATTCCTCCCTAATATTCATATGCAGTTAATTTATAAATAAAAAAAAGTTTTTTGCTACGCTTATGAAAGTATTATGCTATAAGTGATATATTATCACAAAATCTTCAGAATAATTACTCATATAATTATTATCAGAAACTGTTTGAAATATTATCAAACATTCTCTGTAAAAACCAGAGATATCTTTTCTTACGGTATCATATTTTCCGTGCCCTTTTTTGAAATATGATGACTTATAAATAATAACATACAGTACTACTGTAGACAGTTTTTTTAGTCGTATTTCAATACCTGAAATTAGATCTTAAATAATACTTTCTTCACAGTGTTAACAACAATGTTGATTTTCAGTAAATTTCATACTTACTAAAAAGATCTTGAAACTGACTGAATTTTCACGTGAAAAATTTAATAACTTGGCCGAGTACAACTTAATTTGCACAATTCATTGAATGTGCGAAATCGAAGATGGTGAAGTAATTACAGGGTAAAATGGGATTAAAATATAGCACTATAAAAGTATTAGGAATTATTTTTTGTGAAAGTATATTTGAAAAAATTTTTAATTTGGAAGCTCCTACTGTCCGTTCAAAAAGTTCAGGCAGCTCGATTTTTGTGCAGATTTTCATGAAAATCTCAGCAAAAGAAAATTCTAAAATTATGAGACAACATGCATGTTGCAGGTGAAGGTTTGGCCAATACTGATACAAAGTTTCAAATTTTTCAAATTATTAGCTATTATTTCCGGGCGAGTGAATGGTGAAAAAGCATAATAATCCTATGATCATTTCAGAATACTTAACTTTGAATGGCTGTGAGTCACTTAAAAAAATTATAAAAAATCTGCCAGAAATATATGGGGTTCGTTGATCCTTTCTGTACCCATTGGTGATATTTATAGTCAGAAATAAATATTTGTTTATAAGTTATTGAGAAAAGAGTGTGGAGGTGTCATCTCCGGAACTAAGGAACGTACAGAAATGATTCTTGGAGAAAATTACACATTTTTGGCTTCTGACAATGTTGTGCGTATTACCAATGTGTAAAAAGTTGCACTTCGATGTTTAAAAAATTATTTTCTACTTGGAAAAATACAAAAGGCTCAACGATAATCGAGGCTACCGCACACTCAGCGTGGGACTTTTCAGGCGCTACTGCTACACGTGCAACACGACCTTCTCTCACACTCACGCAGTTATACAGCCTCTAAGCCCTGATGCAAAAAAAAGGGATACGGTTGCCTCGATTATCATGAAGTTTTGTATTTTTCCAAGAAGAAAATAATTTTTTAAACATTCAAGTGCAACATTTTGCTCATCGGTAATACGCGCAACATTGTCAGAAGCCAAAAATGTGTAATTTGCTTCAAGAATAATTTCTGTTCGTTCCTTAGTTCCGGAGATGACACTACCCACTATTCTGTCAATAACTTATTAACAAATAATTATTCCTCACTCTAAATATCACCACTGGGCACAGAAAGGATCAGCGAACCCTATATATTTTTGGAAGATTTTTCATAACTTTTGCAGTGACTTACAGCCATTCAAAGTTAATTATTCAGAAATGATCATAGGATTATTATGCTTTTTCACATTTCAGTCGCCCGGAAATAATCACTAATCATCTGAAAATTTTGAAACTTGGTATCAGTATTGGCAAAACCTTTACCTGCAACATGCATGTTTTCTCTAAACTTTTTGGACGGGCAGTAGTCACCACGAATCTTGATCTACGTTTCTGTAGTGGAGAAAGACTTGCAATAAGTTTAGAGAACCATTTTCTTATTTTTAATTAATATATGTCCTGCTTTCAAAATCGTTCAACTATATTTTTCATTACTGTAGTTTTCCAATTCAAAAAATCAAATGATCTAGGAAAGAGGCGGATTACTGACAGAGAATTAAATAACCATACAATGTTACCATAGGGAAAGTTCAAATGATTCTTTTAATTTATTTCTTCTACCTAAGATAAGTCATATACTATTCTTTACATTTAAAAAGTCATTTCTATTGAAATGCATATTTGGCAAATATTCAAGATCGACGATATTTAGCAGCAGTTCTTTGTTACAGAGAAAAACTAGCAAGTTACAATTTCTTTCATTTATCACGCTCCTGTCTTCTGATACACATACGCCACACACATTCTTGGCCCATGCTACTCACACACATTAAGCATACTTTCTATCGGTGAAGCTCTGGTCCGTGACTGGTTCGCGACACTTGCGCTACGCATTGCTGGTTCACAAACTAAACCCTACTCCAAACGTCTCATTCTCCGTGAACATCTTCTAAGCTTGGTGGGCATTGTCGCCTCTATACCTATCTTTCCTCTACGATATTACATTTTTTAATGTCCCTATCGCTAAAGCATTGTAGTACGCATCCTTATGATAGTTGCCGCAAATCTAAATCTCAAACGGTGAAAGTGCACCTTACGCGGGCTTGTTTAAATCAGAGAGTATCATAGAGAGTGGAAGCTCTCATAAGAGCCCAATGTATTTTCACGTACACGATTTTCAGCGCCATCTCTGTCTCGGTTCTAAGATCAATTCTGTCATAATCGCGAAATTTGAATGTCATAGCATTCTTCGATGTAACATGTAACATGGGCAGTATTATAAACTTTTGCACATGTGTTTTCACATGTTGAATTTTACGCCTACTGGGACTGCTAAAAAAAAAGTCGTAACAACTTTTTGCCCTTTAGTTGAAGGTTCGGTGCACGTCCATCGAAGCGTGACACTGAAAGAGCAGTAGATGGCGTAGGTGACAAGACATTGAGAGAAGATGTGGGAGTTCATGTAGAAATAACTTCTTCCTTTCGTCTGAGTCTCATTTTTTTAACAGGAAATAAAACGTTACATGGATTGCAGACATTTACTTTTATTTTATAATTATTAAAAAGTAAAATCTTTTTCCCAGTTATTTGTCGGAAATGCGAGCGTAAAAAACTGTAAATTCTCAATTTTCGTTCAACACTGTAACGCGAGAGGGCTCTGCGAAGCAAGATGTAACGGCGATGTAACAGAAGATTCAGTGCTACGCTCAACAAATAAACTTAAGGTCTTGCAACCGTGACAGGACGTTTTGGGAGTAAGTAACTACGAAAACAGTCGTGTGGCTGAGTGTTACCAACAAAATGGAAGTCGCAAAGAAGTGTCGAACGGTGCAACGCATTCTCTTCGCCAAGTGTTTAAACAGTTTCATAGAGAAGTGCGGGAGTGCTAATATTTCGTGGACCGATCGTCATGTTGTTTTACAGCTACTTGAGTCGCGATATTTTGAGCTCGAGAGTGCAAATAACAAGTGCGTCGAGTTGTGTCTACAATCCGAGGCGACGAAGAGTGACATAACGGCCGAAATAGAGACACATGAGGAATACAAACTGAAGTTCTTACAAGCAAAGACCAAATTGCTCGATTCATCGTCGGAAAATGTTACAGGCGCGGTTCCGCCGGCTCAAGGGGTCCCGCGAAGTGACAAGCCGTTCAAACGCCCGATATTGGAAATTCCGAAATGGAGTGGCAGTGTTAATAAGTGGCTCCAGTTATGGTCACACTTTCGAAAAATACATGAGGACAGAGCCATCGCCGATGAAGATAAATTGGAATATTTGAAACAAACGATGGAAGTTGACTCTAAAGCAGAAAGCATCGTGAGTGGTTATCCGACCACGGCAAAGAATTAAATTAAGGCATTCGACAGTTTGAAGAGCGTTTCGGTCGAGACGACTTGCTGATCGAATTTTACACTCGAAAGTTGCTTTCATTAGTTTTGCAAAACGCGACGAATCAAGGAAAGAAAGTTGGTGTGTCGTGCATATACGATAAGCTTTCGGCTCATATTCGCGCGCTGGTGACGCTCGGCGTCACAACGAACCATTGCGCGACTATTCTCTACCCACTCGTGGAATCCTCGCTGCCAGAAGAAATTCTGCGAACGTGGCAGCGTACCGAAACTATTAGTGAAACGGGAGCTGATGGAGGAGACACGACAGACCGACTCTCGAGACTTCTCAATTTCTTGAGAATCGAAGTAGAAAACGAGGAAAGGATAAACATGGCCATGCATGGTTTTGCGATCCACGCCGAATCTGGGAAGAAGGCGGCAAAGGAAGAGTGGAGAGGCAAGGTGTCAGCATCCGAGGTAGCAACAGGCAGCGTTCTCCTAGCAAATGAAGAAAAGCGTAAGAAATGTATTTTTTGTAATAATATTAATCACGAGAACGCGGCATGCGAAAAAGCGAAGACGCTTTCGGGTGATATGATAAGAAGTTTGATTCCTGAAAACGATTGTTGTTTTAAATGTTTAAGAATTGGTCATACAGCCCGAAAGTGTAGAGTAAAGTTGAAATGCTCAAACTGCAGTAGGCTCCACTCGGCTCTTGTTTGCCGAGATAATTCTCGTAACAAGTGTAGGGTAGCGTCAGGGAAACGATAAACGCAAAAAAAAGAACAAAATCTTGCTACTTTTTCTTACTCGCCCGATGTATATATACAAACTATGTTCGAGTTAAGCAACGGCCTTGTAGCGTTTGAAACTATGTTGGGTTGGGCTCTCATGGGAAGAAATCCCGTAGCCGAGCGAACAGATGCAGCTACTGCGGCTCTGTCTATGTTTGTAAATACTACGAAAATTCCAGACATGTGGAGTCTCGACGTTTTTGGTATGAAAGATCCGACTAAAAAGGCAAATCAAATAGTAAAAGAGCAGATCGTGGAGGACAATTTTTTGACGACGGTAGTATTTACTGAGGATAAAAGATATTCCGTAGATTTGCCATGAATGGATGATCACGCGCCTATTTCTGAAACTTTAGAGTTATCTAAAGGAAGGTTGAACAAGGCGGTAGAGAAATTGAAACGAGATGATTTGTTTTTTCAGTACGATCAAGAATTTAAAGAATGGCAGAATGGAGGCATTATTGAGCCAGTGGTAGAAGAGACGAGCTCCGTGTGCGATTAATTGCCTCATCGTCCAGTTGTCAAAGCAGAGAGCACAACGAAAATACGACCTGTGTTTGATACGTCAGCAAGCGTAACGGGGGTTCCCTCCCTAAATCAAGGTCTTGAAAAAGGTCCGAATTTAATCGAATTGATACCTTCAACGCTGTTAAAGTTTCGGGAACACGAGCTAGCGGTTTTGGCGGTTTTGTCGTCAGCGAAAGAAATGATGGTGCTTGGCAGTTTTGATCTGAGATGCTGGGAATACACGCGTGATGCAACGGGTAAAGAAACGACGTTAGTCCTCGGTTTGTTGTTTAATAAAGTGTGTGATACGATTGCAGTAAATCCAGTTTTATTGAGAGATGAATGTGACGTAGAAGTCACGAAGCGTTCGATCTTATCGGCCGCCCATAAAGTCTTTGATCCGATCGGTTTTACTTCGCCCGTGACTCTATTGCCCAAATTGTTGTTAAAAAGTCTACGGAAGCAAAAAGTTGATTGGGATATTCCTGTAGATGAAGAAACGTGAAAAACTTGTTTACATTGGAAAGTACAGCTACCGTATTTAGGAAAAATTGAGATCGCGAGAAAGTTTGGCACAGGTGAATTCTCTATTCATACCTTTTGTGATGCCAGTAAATGAGCGTATGCTGCTGTAACTTTTTTGCGCGTAAAGGATGGAAAGAACGTAAACTTAATTTTTCTTGTTGCAAAAACACGTGTTTTCCCAGAAGGTACGTTGATCCCACGTTTAGAGTTATTGGCTGCGTCCATAGGTGCTCGAAAGACTAAAGAAATCTTAGATGCCCTCAGTTACACCGACGTCCCACTGTTTTACTGGTTGGACTCTACAACTGTTTTGGCATGGATTCAGCAGGTTATACAGTGGGCCGTGTTTGTGTGGAATAGAGTGAAGGAAATCTGACTCGTTACTTCGGTGGGAACGTGGAAATACGTACCGGGTGAGTTAAATCCTGCCGATTTGCCGTCACGCGAATGTCAAGCAAAACAGCTGTTAGACTCGCGATGGTGGGAGGGGCCCGACTGGTTGCGATGCGAGGAGGCCGACTGGCCCTGTTTGAGATAAGAAGTTGATGAGGATGAGGTTGTGGTGGAAATGCGGAGGTCGTCTGAAATAGCTATGTTGAATATAAAAGACCAGGTGAATTTTGATATTGTGGACAAGTTTTCGTCGTATAATAAAATGATTCGACTTTTTGCGATAATGTTGAAATTCAAGAATTACAAACTCAGCGGCGAGTTGGCTAAAGTGAAAAAGCTAACGTTTAAAGAGATTCACAATGCTGAAATAAAATTTTTGAAGGTCTTACAGAATAAAAGCTTTTCTCACGAGAATAAAGAAAAATTAGCTACTTTATCGACTTTCGTACATTCTGATGGTTTAATTCGTCTTAAGACTCAAATTGTAGAACGCGATGATAGTTTTAGTTTTCTATGTCCGATCTTACTTCATTCGAATGATCGAGCAATTAAGTTTTTCATAAGAGAGACTCACGAGAACATGTGTCACGCGGGAGTGCAGACAGTTATGTGTCAACTACGCGAAAAATTCTGTATCCTTTCTACGCGTAAAGCGATACGTTCTATTATAAAGAAATGTGTGATTTGTAATAGGTATAATTCAAAGCCTATGCAGGTGCATCCAGCGCCTTTGCCTATTCATCGTGTCAAGGACGCGGCTGTATTCGAAGTTATCAGTGTTGATTTTGCGGGCCCGGTTTACTTGTGCGGTCAGAAAAAGGCTTGGATATACCTGTATACGTGTGCAATTTATAGAGCAGTTCACCTAGAATTAGTGACCTCTCTGTCAACCAGTGATTTCTTAGCGAGTTTCCGTAGATTTATGGGACGTCGTGGTAGACCTACTATTGTTTACAGTGACAACGGAACTAATGTTGTCGGTGCCGATACTGCTTGTGATGTTGCAATTTGCAACTCACAAGACATACTTCATGATAATATTTAAGTTAAAGATAATTCATCAAATTATGAATTATAATATCTGGCTCACTACTGAGGCTGCACGATACTCCAGGATTCGTTTCGATTTAGTTTTAATTTAATTTCTTATCGCTGATTCGTTTCGAAAATTTAAATTTTTCCTACATGTAAAACCTTGTTTAGAGTCAACGTCATCATCGTGGGACATCGCAGGAGGTTGAAATTCATCGGGACGCCGAAAAGACTCAGCCAACTCGACACTCCAACCAAAAACTTGATTCTACCATTTAAATTCTCCCGCCAGTTCAACCATAAGGCACTGCTGCCAACCTAACGTCTGCAAATCTCAACTGGGAATCGCTTGTAGATATGGACTGGAAATCACGTGGATTTTCTACAAAACCTGGATTGTCCCAGAAATCTTCAGGATTTCTCGTCAACACGACATCCTCTTCATCTTCATTAGAGGCGATTCGAATGAGAAAACCACATCAGCTATACGCGTGGTAACTCTACAGCTCAGGCCCGTGTCGTCAATACTCCGAATTTATAACCACAGTGCAAGATTTTTAGTTGTTATGAATGAGCCCGTTAGTTAGTAAATGCTCGTAGGACGTTTTCGGAGAGTAAAAACAGTGGTTTCAAACTGTTAGGTTAAGACTAGCAATAACGGAGATTTGAATATTAAAATTAAAAATGTCTTTATCGCTGCACCAAGTCAGACATTGCTTTAGTTCTTCTTTTGTCCACGCGACGTTGCGGAAGTGGCAGAATTTCGACCAATTAGAGTGGGGCAAGACGGATGTGACGTAGCTTAGGAAAGGTTCTAAGTTCTCGAGCGAGTCAGTACTCACTCTCTTGTCTCATTACCGCGGTAGCCACCGAGTTTTGTTAGTATTAATTAGTTTCTTTTTCGCTGCTCCTTCAAGGATCCCTGCCAGATCGTTCCGGACGCTCCTAGAGGCGGTGGAATTCTTCTGTACTCGGTGAATCAGCCGGTAAGATTTTCCAACATCCAATCTTGTGAAACCTCTCCGCCTTTTTTTTTGTTTGCCAAGAAAGCATTCATAATGTGTCTTTTTTTGTAGTTGGTTTTGAAAGCCCGTACATTTCAATTTTTCTTGTTTTAATTGGCTAAGAAAGCCCTAAAATTGATCTAGTTGGTCAATAAAGCCCAAGATAACATTTTCTAATTTTAGTTGGCCAAGAAAGCCCTAAAATTTAATTTATTGACCAGAAAGCTCACGTGAATGTTTTTGAGGTTAGGTTTGCCATGTGTTCACGAGGTTTCCCAGGATTGAATCTTTTGAATTCAACAATGTATGGTTTATTTTTGTGATTTGATTTTATGCAATTTCATTTTTTGATCTGATTTTATGCAATTTTTCTACGATACGAATTTTGTGGATTTTTCGGTCGTTTGCCCCATACCCTTGCTTTTGCCAATAGTTGCTCCCCAACCCTTAGTGCCCTTGAATAATAACTAGTTGTTTCCTAAAGATAAGCTATTATCTCCGTCCTTTGAGTGAAATGTGACCCTTAATCTGAGATATGTTCTCATTTACTAAAAATTCAGTTATTGCCCCAAAACCCAATACTTGTAAATAGTTGTTACCCCCCTCCCCCCATCGCCAATGAAAAATAATCAGTTGTTCCCTACACTCTCTTCTTACGAAAAATTCATCATAATAAATTAAGATAGGATATAATTATTAAATTTCGTGAGACCATGGAGTATCGGCTCGGTAATACGTAATTGTTTAAATTAATTTACTTTGCGTTTCAAAGGATCCAATTGGTAACGTTCTCAACGGAATTCTGTTTCATTTTGCTATAAAAATCGAAAAGTATTTTTAAAGACGTCAGATTAAAATTGTAGAAATAAGAAATCGTCAATTTTGTCATTTTTAATCTATCTATGTTCCACCAATCGTAGTATTCTATTAAAGTAAATGGAAACTTGGTTAATTTGCAATTATGATTCGCTATATTATCATTCACGAGTAAGAAACCCTTAACAATACGAAACCACGATTTCTGCCTAATTTTCCCACATGGGGCCTGAGCTAGTTGGAATTGAAGTGAGTTATAATTCTGGTACATCGTTATCTCAATAATGTCATTTGTTTTCTGGAGTTCAGATTTGAAAAGTTAGAATCCTAGTGTTGAGGTAACTTTTCGAGACTTTGTTTATTTATCGCGATCATCTGGCCTGTGCGAATTTTGATATCTCAAAAAAAACTTTGATGAGCTCAAAAAGGGTCAGGCAGATTTCTTCTGCATAAAATGCAAAGGGCAAAGCATCAGCGACATCTCTACGGCAGTCGATGGTAGTTCGTCTGGGAAACCTGCAATTAATATTCGCAACGCCGACGGTACGTCTTCCCCTCACGCTCCTGCCCCCTCAGCCGCAACAGCTACCACCACCCAGCCTGATCTCGCTGCTATAATCAGAAATGCTGTCTTGGAAGGACACAAGGAAGCGCTTGCGCAGTCTCAGGAAATTCTTTTAAGGATCACAGAATTTGAAAATAAGCAGTAAGCATTTAATGACAATCTTCTGACCTCAATTCAAACGATCAAAGCGAACATTGCTGAGAACTCGAATCGAATTTATGTACTCGAAGCTGGCTCAGAAAAGAGAAAAGAAGACATTACTAAAATCAAAAAGGACGCCAATGATTTAAAATTGCAAGTGGCTACTCTTGAGCATGCGCTAAACTTAAGCGAGCAGGCTGCCCTTCAAACGACTTTGGAAATTCACAATTTCCCTATGAAACCCAATGAAGACCTTTTGACGAACATAGACTCGATAGCTAAGGCTCTTGACGTTCCCTTCGCAAAGGAAAATGTCGTCAAAATATATAGAATGATAAAGGCTCCTGCACTCACAAAATCTTCTAACCCCCCGATCATTGTTGCAAAACTCGGCAATCAACAAGTGCGAGATAAATTCATTGAGAGACGTAAGGTTTTCAGAGCCTTTTCTACTAAAAACCTCGGATGGTCGAGCAAAGATAAACATTCTGTTTATCTACGTGAGGCCCTGTCATCTCTGAACAGGAAAATCTGTGCCATTGCCCTGGGTCTCAGAAGACATAAAGTAATCAAATACCTGTGGATTGCGGGAGGAAACATTGTTTGTCGCAGAAAGGATGCGTCTCCGCGAATTTACCTGGCTACTCTGCAGACCGTCGAGGGACTTAAATAGCAACTACTGCTTCCTAGTGTAATCCTAAGTATATATTTCGGTAAATATGAATATAATATAACTGGTCAATTAGACCGATTTCTAACTCAGTTATTCTGACTGTGATATTTGGATTTATTATGTTCAACTAAAACATATGTTAAGTCAAAGTAATCATGACTATATTGCTTCAGTATCATTGAAAATTCTTCTAGATTTATATCTACACTGTCACTTCAG
>JAABKJ010010625.1:0-10927 GCA_011634705.1 Andricus grossulariae
TTACTGAAAAATATGTGAAAAACATTTAAGCAGGCAGCCGATGAGTCCATGGCTTAAAGAAATCTAACATCCTATTATTAATACTATATTCTGCTAACGAATTTACATACCTAATTTCAAACGTCATTATATTATCACATGTGCGGAACAAACCGGCTGATCGCTGTTCATAGAACCCACCAATATGCTGACGTGCGGGGAATCTACATAGATATTCTTCAAGGTCAATACATTTCATGCAATATTTTTAGAACCTGATAACGATTCGCATTAAGTGATTATACCGTTTTTAATCAACAATAACTGCTGGAGACGAGCGACCTGTTGAACACCCTTGCGTATCTAATTCGGATCTAATAAGAACTTATATATACTTACTGAAAAATATGTGTGAAAACATTTAGGCAGGCAGCTAATGAGACCACGGTTTTGAACACTCTAACATCTTATTACTAACAGTATATTCTGCTAACGACTTTGAAATTTCTAATTCCAAACGTAATTATATTATGAGGTAATTGTATTATAATTTTTATTATCACTTAAAGTTATTAGCGGAATACAATATTATTTATGGTATGTTAGGTCTTTCCAAATCCGTAGACGAATTGACTCTCTGCCATATTGACTTTGTAGGATGTCAATATGGATTCCCTGTACGTCAGTATATTGATCAGTTATATGAACAGCGATCTTTCTATTTGTTATTGATATCTGATAATATTATTACGTTTGAAATTAGAGACCAATAATCTTTAGCGAAATATAATATTAGTAATAGGATGTTGGGTTGGGTGACGGACAACTGTGTATGAGTCCATCTGTGCACGTCGGTGGCCACAGGTACAACTGTGCACGTTGTTGGCCACAGGCACACCTGTCCACTGAGCCATTTTTGTACGTCTCAATTTGGACGTGCACAGTTGCAAGACTTCCATATGTGCACGTGAACCGTTCGTAGGTTACCATCTGTGCATGTCTAAATGTCGACGTGCACAGATGGTACACTAAAAACGGTTCATATGTACAGAAGGGAGACTCCCAACTGTGCACGTCTCAATATGCGCGGGTTATAACTATGCAAGGAGCAACTGTGCACGAGCACAACTGCGCACATCGAGAGCCGGTGGTACAAACGTGCGCGTGCACACATGGGATACTCCCAACCGTGCACGTCTCAATTTATACCATTAGTAGGGATGAGCAAAAAGCTCAAAAGCTCGAGACGAGTTGGGACCAACTTTTTCTGGCCGGACTCGAATCGTTTCGGGTACTCGAAGATCGCGAGAACTCGACCTGTTTTGGGTTCAAGGAATTCACGGGAATAAACCAATTCATGGAATATAAGCAATTGGCGGAATTTAAACAATACAAGGAGTTCACGAAGTACGCGGAATTCACGAAATTCAAGGAACTCACGGAATTCAAA
This sequence comes from Andricus grossulariae, assembly GCA_011634705.1. NCBI lineage: Eukaryota > Metazoa > Arthropoda > Insecta > Hymenoptera > Cynipidae > Andricus > Andricus grossulariae. Next base: position 1,430 of record JAABKJ010010625.1, read on the forward strand.
ATTATCCACCGCATTCAAAGAAATTCACAGAAATCAACAAATGCGCGAAATTCGAGGAATTCACCGAATTTGAGTAATACAAGGAATTTACGAAATTCCTTTTACAGATGATAGCAATTCGCATTACGTGATTAATGAGTTTATATTTAAAATAACTGCCAGCGGTAAGCGACCTGCTAAGCACCCTTACGTATCTAATTCGGACCAAATAAGAACCTATGTGTACTTACTGTAAAATATGTGTAAAAACGTTTAAGCAGACAGCTAATGAGTCTATGGCGTTGGAAAAACTAATAGCCTGCCACTGATTTCATATTCTGCTCAGGACTTTAGACTTCTAATTCTAAACGTAATTGGAATATTAAGTAGCCGCGAAAAAAATCGACAGACCGCTGTTCAAAGAAACTATGCATTCAGTGATTGTTGCGTCTTAAGCGAATAATAACGGCCAGCGTGTGCGAAAACATTTTAGCTGGATGCCAATGAGTCTCTGACTTTGGAAAAACCTACCATCCTATTACTAATAATATATTCTACTAATAGTATATTCATACAGCCTTCAGAGAAGGCGATAGCGCTTCGCGTTGAGTGATTGCAGCGTTTTTAATTAATAATAACTGCCAGAGTCAGCTGACCTGCCAGACACCCTTGCGTATCTAATTCGGACTTTAAATATGTAATTTTAAACGTGATTATATTATCAGGTAATTACTTACATTATTAAAATCACTTACATTATCACTTAATATCGTTAGCGGCATACAATATTATTTATGGAACGTTAGGTATTTCCAAATCCATAAACATAAACAAAAACAAATAAACGCCACAATCACCTAATTCGAATCGCTATGATCTTCAGTCAAGATTGTATGGCATGTATTGAAATTATAGAATATCAATACGGATTCTCTGTACGTCATCACATTGGTGGATTGTAGGAACAGCGATCTTGTGAGTTGTTTCAAATACGCGATCTTATAAATAGACTTGAAATTAGAGACTTGAAGGCTCTAGCGGAATACCATATCATTAATGGAATGTTAGGTATTTTCAAGCCCATAGACAGATTGACTATCTGCTCTAATATTTTCACACAGATTTTTCAGTGTTCAAACATAGATTCTTAGTGGGTCCGCAATGCATAAGTAAGGGTGTTTAGCAGGCTGCTTGCTGCCTGCAGTTATTATAGTTTAAAAACGATATAATCGCTTAGTTCGAGCCACTAAGACCTTACTTGAAGATTGCATAACATCTGTTGAAATTGGATAATATCAATATACCTTCCCCGTACGTCAGCATATTGATGAATTCTATTAACAGCTATCTTTTAATTCGTAGCGCATACGTGATATTATAATTACGCCTAACATTAGGCAGTTAAGAGTCATTAGGGTAATATAATATTAGTACCGAAATACTAGGTTTTTTTAAATACATAGACAGATTGAATCTCTGCTCAAATGCTTTTACACATATTTTTTCAGTAAGTATATATAGGTTCTTATTAGGTCCGCATTAGATACGTAAGGGTTTTAGCAGGTCGCTTACCGCTGGCAGTTATTATTAAATAAAAACGCCATAATCACATAATTCAAATTGCTATGATCTTCATCGAATGTTCCATGATGTGTATTAAACTTGGAGAATATCAATACGGCTTCCTCGTACGTCAGCGTCTCGTTGGATTCTATGAACAGTGATCTTGCGCATCTTTTCGGATATGAGATAATATAATTAAGTTTGAAATTAGAGATTCAAAGTCGTTAGCGGAATATTATATTAGTAATAAGATGTCTGATTTTTGAAGAGTCATAGATTCACTGAGTGCTTGCTTGTATGTTTTTACATATTATTCTTCGGTTAGTTTGTATATACATTCTTCTTAGGTCTAAGTTGGATACATAACGGTGCTTAGCAGGTCGCCCACAGACTGCAGTTATTATAAATTAAAAACAGTATAAACTCTGCTTTCGAGTCCAATGATCTTGCTTGAAGATTGCTTGACATTTATTGATCTTGGAAAATGTCCCTACGGATTCCCCACATATTAGCATATTGACGGTTCATGTAAACAGCCATCTTTTGATGTGTTCCAAGTACATGATCTTATAATTATGGTTGAAATTAGAGACTCAAAGTCGTTAGCGAAATACCATATTACTTATGGAATGTTAGGTCTTTCCAAATCCATAGACAGATTGACTCTCTTCTTAAATGTGTTTACACATATTTGGTGGGTTCGTATTATATACGTAAGGGTGTTTATCAGGTCGCTCACCGCTAGCAGATATTATTAATATAAAACGCCATTATCACTTAATTCGTATCGCTATGACCTTTGTTCAAGATTGTATGGCATGTATTAAACTTGTACAATATCAATACGGAATCCCTATACGTCATCATATTGATGGGTTGTATGAACAGCGATCTTGTGATTTGTTTCAAATACGCCATCTTATAAATGCAATCGAAATTAGAGACTTGAAGGTACTCGCGGAATACCATATTATTAATGGAATGTTAGGTATTTCCAAGCCCATAGACAGATTGACTATAAGCTCTAATATTTTCACACACATTTTTCAGTATGTATAAATGGGTTCTTAGTGGGCCCGCTATGCATAAGTAAGGGTGTTTAGCAGCTTGCTCGCTGCCTGCAGTTATTATAGTTTAAAAATGATATAGTCGCTTAGTTCGAGTCGCTAAGACCTTACTTGAAGATTGCATGACATATGTTGAACATGGAGAATATCAATATAGCTTCCCCGTACGTCAGCACATTGATGGGTTCTATTAACAGCGATCTTTTGATTCGTAGCGCATACGTGATATTATAATTACGCTTGACATTAGACAGTTAAGAGTCCTTAGGATAATATAATATTAGCAACGAAATGCTAGGTTTTTTCAAATACATAGACAGATTGACTCTCTGCTCAAATGCTTTTACACATATTTTGCCAGTAAGTATATATAAGTACTTATTAGGACCGCACTAGATACGTAGGGGTGTTTAGCAGGTCGCTCACCGCTGGCAGTTATTATTGAATAAAAACACCATAATCACTGAATTCAAGTCGCTATGATCTTCATTGAATGTTCCATGATGGGTATTAAACTTGGAGAATATCAATACGGCTTCCTAGTACGTCAGCGTATTGATGGTTCCGGTGAACTGCGATCTTTTGACTTGTTCCAAATACATGATCTCATAATTATGCTTGAAATTAGAGACTCAAAGTCGTTAGCGGAAGACCATATTCCTTATGGAATGTTAGGTCTTTCCAAATCCATAGACAGATTGACTCTCTTCTTAAATGTATTTAAACATATTTTTCAGTAAGTATATATAGGTTCTTAGTGTTTCCGCATTAGATACGTAAGGGTGTTTAGCAACTTACGGTGTCCTTGATAATATCCTCAAAACAATAACCAATGAGACCAATCCCTAAGATCAATCGAGCAATCCCATTTCTCTTCCTGATTGCTCCCTAATGACTGACTCAGCATTCGGGCACTCTATTAACAAAGATTCCAGTCTGGAGATTAGCATTACGGAATGGGATAAAAAGAGGTAACTAAGCAAGTTCCAAGCCTCTACTCCCAGGAGTTCCTTGGGATGATTGCGAAGCAGGTGGTACGGTTATTATGTATAAATAATAACCTTATGAAATTTAAGTGCGGAAAATATCGTATACTCAAGTGAGTCTTGGCATGAGTATACGGATTCCAATACTAATTTCACGAACTCCACGCCAATTATTCCTGATGAGTATTAGTGATGAGTATTGGAGGTGACTACTAATGGTGAGTATTGAGATGAGTATTAGTGATGAGTACTAGAGGAGTGTACTAATAGTGAGTATTAGCGGTGAGTCTTATTGGTGAGTGTTGGATGTAAGTATTAGTGATTTATGAAAAGAAACTATATTCGGATACTATTAGAAAAAATATATTTTTATTGACGGAAACAATTTTTTAACTCGCATTACATTCCAAAAACAATATCAGCGACGGATACCATAATGCTATCAAAGTAAATGCCAGGCCTGACCAGGCCGTCCAAACCTCATCGCGTTTGCCTGTTTCAAAGTTTTGGCTACGATGTATCGGTACACGATCGCCGGTGGCACCTCCTCTGCCACACTAATGCAAACATCTTGTAAGTGATAAGCACGGTATGTTTGTGGTGCTTTGTTATATAACAAAAAGCGTGAGTATTTATAATATTTTTACATTCTCATCATCATGAGAAGGTATTGGTTTTACGTGAAAAATGTCTCGTGGGTTCCATGAAATATCGACGTTTCAAGGCCCCCGAAATCAGACAAAATAGTCTTTACGTCGGTGTCTGTCCGTCTGTTGTCGTCGTCGTCGTCGCCTGTATATCGGATAAATTTCAAAAGAATAATCGGATTGAATTGTGCTTTGGCACACACTTTCAGGGACGAAAAAGAAAGATCAAGTACGTTAACCAGCTCTTTTTGAGAGAAATTCAAAAAGTTAGGGCACTTCCAAAATTTTTTAGACCATTTTTTTCAAAATTCATAAATTCCATGGGAGGCTGCCCGTAGTACTCGAAAATTGAAACAAATTATTTGCACGACTTTTTTCAACACAAAAAAAAATTGACAGCATTTTCAACATATCCCCAAAGAAGCGAAAAATAACATTTTAAGCCAACTGAAGTATGATATGAAAAAAAGTCATGAGGAGAAAAGTGTCACTTTTTGATACAGATGACTTTAGAAAGACTAATCGGATTGGATTGTGCTTTGGCACATAGTTTCAGGGACGAAAAAGAAAGATTAAGTTCGTTAACCAGCTATTTTGGATTGAAATTCAAAAAGTTAGAGCACTGTCAAAAATTTTTAGACCATTTTTTTCAAAATTCATAAATGACATGGACGGCTGCCCGTAGTACTCGAAAATTAAAACAAATTATTCTTACGACTTTTTTCAATACAAAGAAAATTGACTAAGCTACAGCATTTTCAACATCTTCCCAAAAATGCGAAAATGAACATTTTAAGCCAATTAAAGCATGATGTGAAAAAAAGTAATTCAAAGAAAAGTGTTACTTTTTGATAGTCCTACAAGTTTCTAATAATCACTTTTTGAGTTTTCTTAAAAAATCGAAAATTCAAATTTTATTGATACAAAACATAATGAATTATTACATTCTCATCATAATGAGAAGGTATTGGTTTTGCGTGAAAAATGACTTTCGTGGATTCCATGAAATGTCGACGTTTTGAGGCCCCCTGAGTCGGAAAAAATAGTTTTTACGTCGGTGTCTGTCCGTTTGTCGTCGTCGTCCTCGTCTTCTGTATATCGGACAACTTTCGAAAGACTAATGGGAGTGGATTGTGCTTTGGCACACAGTTTCAGGGCGAAAAAGAAAGATCCAGTTCGTTAACCAGCTATTTTGGATACAAATTAAAAACGTTAGGGCATTTTCGAAGTTTTTTAGTCCATTTTTTCAAAATTCATTAATTCCATAGACGGCCGCCCGTAGTACTCGAAAATTAAAAAAAAAATATTTTCCCGACTTTTTTCAACACAAAGAAAATTGACAGAGCTCCAGCATTTTCAAAATCTCCCCAGAAAAGCGAAGATTAACATTTTAAGTCAATTAAAGCATGATATGAAGAAAAGTCAAGAAGAGGAAAGTGTTACTTCTTGATAATCCTACAAGATTCTCATGATCACTTTTTGAGTTTTCTTAAAAAATCGAAAGTTCAAATTTTAGTGGCACAAAGCATAATGAATTATTACATTCTCATCCAAATTAGAAGGTATTTGTTTTATGTGAAAAATGACTGTCGTGGATTCCATGAAACCTCGACGTTTTAAGGCCCCCTGATTCGGAACAAATAGTTTTTACGTCGGTGTCTGTCCGTCTGTCGCCATCGTCGCCGTCGTTGTCGTCTGTATATCATTTAACTTCCGAAAGACTAATCGGATTCGATTGTGCTTTGGCGCACACTTTCAGGGACGAAAAAGAAAGATATAGTTCGTTAACCAGCTATTGTGGATGGAAATTCAAAAAGTTAAGGCACTTTCAAATTATTTGAGACCATTTTTTTTTCAAAATTCATAAATTAGATGGATTGCCGCCCGTAGTACTCGAGAATTAAAACAAATTATTCACACCACTTTTTTCAATACAATGAAAATTGATAGAGCTACAGCATTTTGAATATCCCCCCAAAAAAGCGAAAATTAACATTTCAAGCCAACTAAAGCATGATATGAAAAAAAGTCATAAGGAGAAAAGTGTTACTTTTTGATAGTCCTAAAAGATTCTCATGATCACTTTTTGAGTTATCTTAAAAATCAAAAATTCTAATTTTGTTGGCACAAAACATAATGAATTATTACATTCTCATCCTAATGAGAAGGTATTGTTTTTATGTGAAAAGTGATTTTCGTGGATTCCATGAAATTTTGACGTTTTGAGGCCCCCTGAGTCGGAAAAAATAGTTTTTACGTCGGTGTCTGCCCGTCTGTCGTCGTCGTCGTTGTCGTCTGTATATCGAATAACTTTCGAAAGACTAATCTGATCGGATTGTGCTTTGTCACACAGTTGCAGATATGAAAAAGAAAGATCGAGTTTGTTAACCAGCTATTGTGGATGGAAATTCAAAAAGTTAGGGCACTTTCAACATTTTTCAGACCATTTTTTTTTAAATTCATAAATTACATGGGCGGCCGCCCGTAGTACTCGAAAATTAAAACAAATCATTCTTTAGACTCTTTTTAAGACAAAGAAAATTGACAGAGCTACAGAATTTTGAAAATCTCCCCAAAAAAGCGAAAATTAACATTTCAAGCCAATTAGAGCATGATATGAATAAACGTCATGAGGAGAAAAGTGTTACTTTTTGTTAGTCCTACAAGATTCTCATGATCACTTTTTGAGTTTTCTTAAAAAATCGAAAATTCAAATTTTATTGGCAGAAAACATAATGAATTATTACATTCTCATCAGAATGAGAAGGTATTGGTTTTATGTGAAAAATGACTTTCGTAGATTCTATGAAATGTCGACTTTTTGAGGCCCCCTGAGTCAGAAAAAATAGTTTTTACGTCGGTGTCTGTCCGTCTGTCGTGGTCGTCATCGTCGTCTGTATATCGGATAACTTTCGAAAGACTAATAGGATTGGATTGTGCTTTGTCACATAGTTTCAGGGACTAAAAAGAGAGATCGAGTTCGTTAAGCAGCTATTTCGGATCGAAATTCAAAAAGTGAGGGCACTTTCAACATTTTTGAGACCACTCTTTTTCAAAATTCATAAATTCCATGGACGGCCGCCCGTAATACTCAAAAATTAAAACAAATTATTTTCACGACTTCTTTTATTACAAACAAAATTGACAGAGCTGCAGCATTTTTCAAATCTCCCCAAACAAGCGAAAATTAACATTTTAAGCCAATTAAAGCATGATATGAAAAAAAGTCATGATGAGAAAAGTGTTACTCTTTGATGGCCCTACAGGATTCTCATGATAACTTTTTGAGCTTTCTTAAAAAATCGAAAATTCAAATTTTGTTGGCACAAAACATAACGAATTATTACATTCTCATCATAATGAGAAGGTATTGGTTTTATGTGAAAGATTACTTACGTGGATTGCATGAAATGTCGACTTTTTAAGGCCCTTTTGAGTCAGAACAAATAGTTTTTACGTCGATGTCTGTCCGTCTGTCGTCGTTGTCGTCGTCGTCTGTATATTGGATAACTTTCGAAAGACTAATCGGATTGGATTGTGCTGTTTTACACAGTTTCTGGGACGAAAAAGAATTATCGAGTTCGTTAACCAGCTATTTTTGATGAAAATTCAAAAAGTTAGGGCACTTTCAAAATTTGTTAGACAAATTTTTTTCACAATTCATGAATTCCCTGGACAGCCGCCGGTAGTATTCGAGAACTAAAACAAATTATTTCTACGACTTTTTTCAGTACAGCGAAAAATGACTTTCGTTGATTCCATGAAATGTCGACGTTTTGAGGCCCGCTGAGTCACAAAAAAATAGTTTTTCCTTCCAGGTCTGTCCGTCTGTCGTTGTCGTTGTCGTTGTCGTTGTCGTTGTCGTTGTCGTCGTCGTCGTCGTCGTCGTCGTAGTCTGTATATCAGATGACTTTTGAAAGACTAATCGGATTGGATTGTGCTTTGGCACATAGTTTCAGGGACGAAAAAGAAAGATTGAGTTCGTTAACCAGCTATTTTGGATTGAAATTCAAAAAGTTAGGGCATTTTCAAAAGTTTTTAGATCATTTTTTCCAAAATTCATAAATGACATGGACGGCCGCCCGTAGTACTCGAAAATTAAAACAAATTATTTTCACGACTTTTTTCAAAACAAAGGAAATTAACTGAGCTACAGCATTTTCAACATCTCCCCAAAAAAGCGACAATGAACATTTTAAGCCAATTAAAGCATGATATGAAAAAAAGTCATTCAAAGAAAAGTGTTACTTTTTGATAGTCGTACAATTTTCTAATGATCACTTTTTTAATTTTCTTAAAAAATTGAAAATTCAAATTTTATTGACACAAAACATAATGACTTATTACATTCTCATCATAATGAGAAGGTATTGGTTTTATGTGATAAATGACTTCCGTGGATTCCATGAAATGTTGACGTTTGGAGGCCCCCTGAGTCGGAAAAAATAGTTTTTACGTCGGTGTCTGTCCGTTTGTCGTCGTCGTCTTCTTCTTCTGTATATCGGATAACTTTCGAAAGACTAATGGGAGTGGATTGTGCTTTGGCACACAGTTTCAGAGACGAAAAAGAAAGATATAGTACGTTAACCAGCTATTGGGGATAGAAATTCAAAAAGTTAGGGCACTTTCAAATTATTTTGGACCATTTATTTTCAAAATTCATAAATTACATGGATTGCCGCCCGTAGTACTCGAGAATTAAAACAAATTATTCACACAACTTTTTCCAAGACAAAGCAAATTAATAGAGCTACAGCGTTTTGAATATCTCCCCAAAAAAGCGAAAATGAACATTTCAAGCCAACTAAAGCATGATATGAAAAAAAGTCTTGAGGAGAAAAGTGTTACTTTTTGATAGTCCTACAAGATTCTCATGACCACTTTTTGAGTTTTTAGAAAAAATCGAAAATTCTAATTTTGTTGGCACAAAACATAATGAATTATTACATACTCATCATAATGAGAAGGTATTGGTTTTATGTGAAAAATACTTTCGTGGAGTCCATGAAATGTCGAATTTTCGAGGCCCCCTGAGTCAGAAGAAATAGTTTTTACGTCGAGGTCTGTCCGTCTGTCGTCGTTGTTGTCGTCGTCGTAGTCGCTGTCTATATATCATATTATTATTATTATTATATCATTAAGCCGTTTCCCTTTCGGGGTAGGCGTGAACAGCTCGGTGGTAAAGTAGTGATGTGTGGATGGGTATATAGGTGAAGTGTAGATAGGTATATAGGTTTAAGGTATAGATATTTTAGA
>JAABKJ010010626.1:0-10927 GCA_011634705.1 Andricus grossulariae
CTTGTTTTTTTTTTTTCATGAACAACACAGAAAACTTGTTTAATTTTGGTTAAAAACAATTTTAAGAATAATTAATTAGTACGTAGGTTTATCTATATTTATAATTGGAATTATTCACGTGAATTTAATGCTCGCGGCGGAGCAGCGATGTCTGTTTCGAGCGGTATTACTCAGAAGGCGTTCACGCGGAACGGGACGGTGTGCTGGAGGGGGAAGCATTCGAGCGAGATGTAGGGACATGGAAATACTCGGTGTGGTCGTACTCAGAAAGAGTACTGTATGTTTTTTTCAAAGGAAATACAACGACAAGTATCTTAGCGATTTGCCGAAACTTTTTTTTTGACAAACTTATGAGTTTGAATTTTTTAAATTGAAAACGCGGATTATAAAAAAATGGTCCAAATTTTTGTTAACGGTGTGATATTTTTTAATCTAATATGGGTATTTATCTTTTTCTTTCGGATTCTGATAACATTTCTCTTTCGGAATCCATTAAAAAACTTTTAAAATAAACTCAAAAGTGACAAAATGGCGGCGGTATTTCTGAAAATGTTCAAAATCAATTTATTCAAAATTCCACCTTTTTTTCTCTTGATTTTTTAAAATTCATCCTAATAGAAAGAGTATATATCATGGTATTCTACCCTGCACCCACGCCTTAATGAGAAGAGATAATTTTTGTTTGTTTGAAGAACAAAAATACACATTTTTTGCCAAAACGATACAAGATATAAAAAAGGAAAAAAAACATTCTTTCTTTTCAAAATTTTGGCGAAAATACGTATAAAATCCTTGAAGATTATTTTTTTTTCAATAATAAAATTTTATGTTGTGATGAAAAACTAAAAAGACATAATTTAAGAGTTTTAACAAGGAAAAAGTTAAATATCTATATTATATTGAAAAACGTGGACCATTTTTTGATAATCTGCATTTAGCATAGATTATTGGCGCGATTCAAAATTAATTCGGTCAACAGAATCAATTTACAAGTTGGAAAAATCCAACAAACGTGCGTCAATGCAGTCAAGAAACTCTGAATAATAATATAATCTATGATCTATTGCGATAAGTATATTTTTATGACGTATTGCTGACATAATGTCCATACTGTCTTAAAATCAAATTCTTAATACTGCGTAGCAAAATTCTTCGTGCAACAAGAAAGCGGCCTGTTCCCGCCAGGCCTTCGAAAAATTTACCTCGGCGGCGCCAGGGCCCACCATGTCTCCGGTGAAAAAAACTAACACAACCTAAAAATTGTAGAAATTCTAAGTCCTCGAAACTTTATGATTTTAGATTAAAATTTTTGTTTGAAAATACTAATTTCAAGCGAAAAGCACTAACATAAACATGTATAATATTTTTTTAGGTAGGACAAATAGCAAAAGCGCGCTACGCGCGCGCATGCCTATTTTTAGAAATCTCAAAAGAGATGTTTAATTTAATTAAATTAAAATTCATTTATTTTTGTACTGTTTAAATGTTTAATTTTTTTTTCCTTTTGGAAATTTTGAATTAGTTTATCCAGTAACTGGAACTTTCGAAAAGTTACAATATTAAAATAAGTATATACCTTATACCTTATTATATAATACTTATTATTGATAACTATTAATACATAAATAATGATTTGGACTATTTTTATATGGTTGTTGAAACTCTGAAACTCGGACACTCACTTGTATTCAATATATTACTAACTGTGAGACCTACTCAAATATGTTGTTTTCAAAGGAAGTACGACGACACGTATCTTAGCGATAATATACCTTATACTCATATAATCAGGTGTTATTTTTATAATATTATATTATTATTATTAGAATAACCTTACACGTATATAATATACCGTATGCCTTATAGGTATATACCTTCTCATTTTAAAAGTTGCAAAGAAACTTCTCACATTATTTTCAAATTTGTCAATTTAATTAGTAGAGAAAAAAGTACTTTTTTAGATATCTACTTAAAATTTAGAAAATCTCTTCGGCCTCTGAAAATTATTATCAAAATTTGTTAAGCTGAAACTTTCTCTTTTATTTAAATCTACAAAAATTGAAAAGACTTAATCGCTAATATGCTCAAATATTCAATTTTTAAGACTTAAGCTATTTCCATAAATAACATATGTATGTATAATGTTGATACTTTCCATCGGTTAATTTAAATAATGAAAATGTAGTATTACATTTTAATCAAGTTATTGAAAAACATATTTTTCATAATGAAGCGAATGTGGCAAACTTATCAGCATTTTCTAAAATTTGACGTTTTATATTTTTGACGAATATGATATTCTCTCAAACCGGAAATATTATATTTTGTATAGACCTTTACTCCATTGATTATTATTATTAAATGATGAATATATTATTTGGATAGCATAAATGATATTTCAACCAAACAGAAATTAATTTTAAATTTGAAAAAAAACAGTTGAATGCATGCCAAAAAAGACAAATTTTTAACAAACTAGCTGAATCCTCAACCAACAAAAAAAAATGTTATCAGCTGCATTTTTAATAAAAAAAGATGAAAATTTTTAAAAAAGAAACGAATTTTTTACAAAACAACTCAATTTGTCAACACGCAAATATGAAGTTTTAACGAAATAGATTAATTTTGTATAAAAAAAGACGAATTTTTAACAAAAATTGTGACATTGTCAACCAAAGAGATGAATTTTTAACTAAAATGATGAATCTTCAATAAAAAACAATGAATGTTTAACAAAGTATTTGAATCTTCGACCAAAAGAGATTAATTTTCAATGAGTTGCATTCTTAACCAAAAAAGACGAATTTTCAACAAAATAGTGGAATTCTCAACCAAAACAGATTAAATGATTTTCAATCAATATTTCTTGTTTAAGTTTACTTATTCATTTGTTTTTAAGGTTATAGAAATATCATTTTTGTAAGATTCTTCAGAAAATTCCAGAAGATTTTTGAAGATTTCTGATATATTATAAAAGTATATATATTTTTTATTTTACAGGATTTTGCAAATTGTAGGAGAAATTAGAGTCAATTTAAAAGATATGCAGGACTTTTAGAAGTTTTAAAACTAATTGTCTTTTAAACTGACACGAATTATTCATTAAATTGGTTTAAGTCTTGGAAAATTAAAAAAAAATTGCACTTAAATCTTCTACATTTTTTAGACATTTGTAGAAATATTTGAAATGTTTTGAAACCTTTTTAAAATTTCTTTAAAAATTAATTTTTAAAATAAAAAGATAATAAAAATTTTCCCAGGAATCTGAAGAAATGTTTTTTGTTTTCTTAAAGACTTTCAAACTTCTTGAAAAGCTTCGAAAATTTTCTCGAAATCTTCAAAATTTGACATTTTGTTTTAAATATTTGTAAATCTTTTCAAATTTCAAATTATTTTTTCATAATTTCCGAAACATTTAAATCTTCTGCATATCTTTTTAAACTGTTCGAATATTTCCAAACTTTTTCTTAAAATTCTGATAAATAAAAAAAATTGCCTTCAAATTTTCCAGATTCTATTTTGACAATTTTGAAAATTTTTGAAATGTTTTAAAGTCTTATCGAATATTCCCTTAAAATTAATTTTTCAAATAAAAAATCAGTATACATTTTCCCAGGAATTTTAAGGAATTATTTTATCATCGTGAAACATTTTAAAATCTTTAAGAAGCGTCAGAATTTGTATTTCTAAGTATTTAAAAATGTACGTTTTTTCTAACTTTTTTGAAATGTTTTGAAAATTAATTTTTAATCGTTTTAAAAATTCCAAATGCCTCTTAAACTTGATCGAATGTTCTATAAAACTTTGTAATATTGGTAATTGAAACATTTGACTTTAAAATCGTCCACATTCTTTATAAAAATTTTAGGAAATAATTTAAAACATTTCGAAATATTTGTCAATTTTCTCTTAAAATTTATTTAAAAAAAAAGAATCAGTTAAATTTTTTCCAGGAATTTTAAGAAATTTTTGTCATTGCCTTGAAACATTTTAAAATTCTTAAAAAGCTTCTTCTATATAGAAATCTTAAAAAATCTACATATACATTGTTTATATCAAAGTGCTGGTCACCTTTGTTCCAGTAATTATTATTATTATTCAATATATTATTTAGATAACCTTGAACTTCTCATAAACCTGCAGTTTGCAGAATTTGTATTTTAAACGGGAAAAAGGAACGACAGCTTCGTCCAATCATGAACGCGGTTTCCCCGACAACAATAGTTTCGAGATTTTATGGGTTTTTCATGGTTTTCACCATGAAAGTCAAATTTGCGTGTATTTTCACTATCATTTTCGTAATCAGCGCGTCAAATTACATGAATACACGGAGTTTCAAATTAATCGGAGGTATGCGCTTTTCGGAAGTTTATCAACAAATTTTTAGACCTTTTTGGGGTGAACAGTTTTTGCCTATTCATTTTTTTTCGTATCTTGAATATTTTATTCGCAAAATGGAATTTTTGATATTTTATTTTTTTTTATGGTAAAAAACAGAACCTCTGGTCAAAAAATGCTGCTGAACCAACTCGATTTTCTTTTTATTCCCTAAACACGTGTGTCAAAGAGCAATCCAATCCGATTAGTGTTTCAAAAGTTATCCGGTATTATGATGAGAATGTAAAAAACTTACTTTTTTGTTTGAGCAATTTTTTGAAACAAATAAGTTTTCCGGTCCAATAGGTGCTCAGATATGTGTATCTAAAAATATGTCTTGGCCTAAGCTTGCAGATTAATATTTGAGAGAATTTTTGCAAAAATAACGTATTTATTTTTAAACAATATACAAGACCAACTCTTTGAAGAATTATCCCGATATTCATAATAAGGGGGCTATTATTCTAGACATTTCAGGCCAAAGTTACTTTCTAGACCTCTCAGTACAGATCCACAAGTATTAGTGGCCAAACAACTGAGTAAAGTAGTGTTTGCGCTTTTTGAGTCGCTATTTTGCATGGGAGTTAGGAACAAAAAATTACTTTAGTTTGACCGAGAGCCGAACTTTTGAGAACAGTACAAAGGACTGACTCTAGATAACGATAGCAGGATCTGTGGCTTGATGTCTCCGTTTATCAAATATTTGAAAGTACATTAAAAAAAAACATAAACTTAAAAAAGTCAAATTGCGTAACAAAATTGCATAAGAAGGCTTAAGAAGAAGTATGCTAAAAAACAGTTTAAAAAATATATATACTCAAGAAAGTCAATTTGTGTAATATATTTATTGCACAAAAAGATGTTTGAATGAGAGAAATTTGTTTCTAAACAACATTGTACTCGGCTCATTAGAGACGGTTATATGACAATTGAAAAAAGAGAGAAAAAAAATAAAAGAGATAACCAAACTCAAATTCCATTTTACGGAGAAAAAAATTCTCCTGGCCACAAAACTTATTTAGCCCGCATAAAACTCACGAGATATCTTTCCTTATGAAAGTACAAATTCAACAAACAATTGGAAAAAAGTATACGTGCGGGTATAAAAAGTTTTCGTTTTAACGGTTTAAAAATAGTTGATGTTTTTTAAAAATAAAGCATAAAATTCAAATACGCATAACTTCGTACAATATTTTTATTTTGCAAATTCGAAAAACATGTATCGCCTAATTTCCTCTAAAAAACAACATATTTCGTTCCCGAGAGATTTGAAATGGATTCTCGGTAAATTTAACATAAAAATGAATAATTTCAATTAATTTAATTAAAATTAAGCCAGATGGTATAAATTTAATTCTTATTTTACCTAATTAAAAGAATTCGTATTTATGGGCTGTCCATATACCACGTGGGCATTGCGGGATCAGGGGTATGGCAAAAGTCCTCCATTGTCCAGAAGGGGGGCCGAGGATGTCTAGCCAAAGTATTTGTTTGGACTTCTCACCTTGCATTATGAAGCTCGTGTTTTGAAGAAAACCGAATTTTCAGCCACTGTTTTTATAAAATATTAATAGCCCAATCATTTTAGACTCTTGTCACTCGAAAACCCGCGGGAGGAGAACTTTCGCCGCAGTTAAGTGTCCCGCGCGAAGTAGATGAAGAAATCACATAATTGTCCAAGATTTAATTACCGAAAGTGTCAGTCATCTTGGATTTTGTGTTTTCGTCGATTTACACGCGTATTTTGCATTTCTCGATAAAAGAGGTGAATAACAAATTTGTAGAGAATTTGATTCTATTTCCGGACATTTATGGAAATTTTCGGTCATTCATGGTAATTTTACCAGAAAATTTGGTAACCTACCATAAATTACCCAACATTTATTTTTAAAAATTTCCATAAATTTCCGGAAATTTATGGAAATTTTCGGTATATATATATATGGTAACTTTCCATAAATAACCGCAAAATTCAATTACCTGCAACCAAAATTTCCTCACAGTTTTTACCGTGACGGGGCTGATAATAGTAAAATGCGAGCTCATAGACATATAATTTTCATTGCTTACCTCTGACGTCACTTTTCAGTCCCTAGGGAGTAAAAAGTAGAGCTTTAGCCCCGCTTTATAGGCGTCGAAAAGGGCTGAAATCATGCATGTGTTATGAATAAATTATTTGTTGCTAACAATAAGCAAAAAGTGTGGAAAATTAGGAAAGTGGCTCAGTTTTTTTCCCTTTTTGACTATTTGTATTGAAAATAAGTGGCACATTTAAATGGCAAAGTAGCAGGGGACTCAATTTGCAACATCTTTTGTATAAACAAGTTTTTCGTGCGACGTGTAGATCACGGTCGGGAACACTCTTATCCCAGCGGTGTGGGGGAACTCGCGCTGTTGGACACAATATATGTGTTACTGGCAAAGCCCAAAGTGGCGGCAAACCTAAGTTTGGCTAGGCAATTCGCGTATTGCGGATGCGTTTTAGGAAAAGTCCGAAATACTCTGTGATTTCGCGCTTTGCCTGGAATGAATGCAGGCAAACCTAGGTGTGCCAAATACGCTTTAGGCAAAGTTGGAAGCAACTTCACCTTGCTTTAGTTCAATACAAATAGTCAAAAACTGGAAAAAACTGCGCCACTTTCCTAATGTTCCACACTTTTTACTTATTGTTAGTGACAAATAATTTTTTTACAACAATATTGACTGGATGAAAATTGTAGAGAATTAAATTCTCTACAAATTTGTCACTTTGACAATTCCGCTAATTAATTCTTGTACAATTATGTAATTTTTTATCTGCTTTGCGGAGGACACTCAACTGCGTCGAAAGTTCTCCCCCCGCGGTTTTTCGGTTTCTTTTATCGAACTTGATCTGAAGTCATTGGGCTATAAATACGTCCACGTACACAGATGAGACAGGGGGAGAGTTGTAAAAACTCCACTTTTTTCACAAGAGGGCGGGGGGGAGGGGGGAATGTGGTAGAAATTGTCCATGTAGTATATGGACGACCCTTCAAGTAAATTAAAATTTATTATATGATATAATTATTTTAATATGGAATTGGAATTCATGTTCAAATTATATACTTTACATTATTTTAAACTTTTTATGGAACTTACCACACAGCTGTGTTGATCATGACTCAAGATATTTTAATTCCTATAATGAAATGACTCCACATTTCATTGTAACAAGAAAACACGAGCGTGAAATTATGATTCAGTTTAGTGAGGACAAAGTAATACTTGAGTGGAAACCAAGTTAGATTTTTATTAACTGAATGAGCTGTTGTATCTCAATTCGGCAGTGTAAATTGGCTCTCGTTATAGACCACAATTATTATTCTTTTTCGAATTTATTATGATATATCACTCTATTCTTATCTTTCGCTTACTTTAGATATCTGATTTTACTTTATCGATATCTTCGACACAGTTTCTTCAATCCTCCACGTATCAGTAAACAAGAAATAAAGGCTAATCTCAGGACTAATAATAAATTTTATTTCTTGATATACTATTTATTTCTTCGAAAAGAGCAGTTATCAAAGAAGTTTTGCCTGCTCCGGCTCTTCCAACTATACTAACTGATTCATTGGGCCTTACTGTAGGGCTCACATTTTTTAGTATCAATTCATCTTCAATTGAACGCAATATCTTCTGCTGGTCACTTTTCTGATGGCCTAAATTCTTATATGACTGAATTTCCAATGGAGGCTCTCTATAGTGGACAGGCCCGAATATGTAAGGTGGGATTTCGGGTAAAATCCCGATGGGCTCTTACTACATTTTAATCAATTTTGGACGTTTGACATGCAGAATTGGGTCGCTTCCTGATTCTCAATCATCAATTTGATTTAACCATTTTTCCCAGGCCGATTTTTTATCCCAATTCGGCCATGATGATAGTCCAGCCATCTCGTATACGAAAAAGGTATTTTCACCGTATTAAGTAGGTTATGCGCGTTTATTTGCTAAAACGGTTTATTAACAAGGGGTCGTGATGAAAATTCCAAGACTTCATCAAATAGGTGCCGAATTATGGTTCTTCAAAGAACCTGGAAAGAAAGAGGCTAAAAACCCCAATTTTTTAAGTTTGTATCTGTACTTTGGAACCTATTAATTTCACGAAAAAATGTGTGAAGCGTATTATTTAAACAATAGTTAAACAATTTATTGTTTTTCTAACAAAAAAGGAGGAAAAAGTGTACTTGTAATTAACTACAAATGATGCATATATGCCACAAAAATGCTCAAATATGGTCGAAGTCTATTTTCCAGTACATAAGTCCATCCGAATGGAAAGGGTCAAAGTTTCATGGTCATAACTCGTGATCTATAAGAGCTAAAACATTTTTTTTATTTCAAGCAAAATTCAGTCCTCGATAATTTATTCTCTTAACGTTTTTCTGTAGGATATGTAAGAAACGAGCAGTTTTGAAAAAACTTTTTTTGGCTACAAATAGCTCAAAATAGCAAAAAAATTCTGTTTCTTTGAAGAGCCATAACTCTTGATCTATGAAGACTAGAAGATTGTATTTTTTTAAAATTTACTCATAATTTCCTATCCTAAAACTTTTTCTCTTGCGCCACTCACATAGCTTCACCAAGAAGCGAAGTATTTTGAAAAAATTGAACACGAGTGATTCTCCCTGAAAAATAGGTCAAAAGTGGTCAATTTTGGGAGGCCATAACTTATGACCTATTAAGGCAAGATCATTGCATTTTATTTAGAATTACTCGAAATTGCGTCTACTTTAATTAAGATCCGAAACTTTTTTTCGTGAAATTAATAGGTTCTAAAGCACAGATGCAAACTTAAGAACTGGGTTTTTTCGCCTCTTTTTTGAAAATCTGGGTTCTTTGAAGAACCATAACTCGGCATCTATTGGAGATAGGAGGTTTCTTTTTTTTAAGTTTCTCATAATTTCCTCTAGTTCAATTTTGCTGTTAAATATTTTGCTCTAAAATGCAATGGGGCTTGTCAGTCTACGCAAACACGATTTTTAGAACTTTTTTCAAATATATTTTCGAAACGCACGGTAGTCATTTCTAGAAAACTTAGAATTTTCATCGGGCCCCCTAATAAACCCTTTAAGCAAAAAAACGCGCATTACGTACTTAATTCTGTGTAAAAGTACCAGATGCCTGGACTATGATAGTGGTGCTTTAACGTAATTAATGTAATCCAGTATGTACGTATTAATAATCAATACTGATATGAGGAACAAAAATACTTCCAGGATGTCCCATGCCGGTTTGTACTTTTTCATGAGATTCGCTGCAACTGTAATCATAGTTCTGCAATTCAACGTTCAAAATTTCGACTACTTGAAATAGTACCTCGATCACCAGAGTAAAAAGGAAGTAAAACTTAAAACTCGTCATATTAATCTTTAACAATGCCCAGAAAGGTGTTCAAAACAATAACTTCTTCCATCAAGTGTTGAACTACTAAGTTCAGAGTGTGGTCTGCAGTGGACGTATAGAGATCTGGATTCTTCTTTTCGAATTTGCGTTTATAGATCACTCTTTTCGACTTATATGTTGGGCAACTTCGTCTTAGCATTGACCGCGGTAGATCGTATATACGCAATAAAAGCATAGCAACAGCGTAAAACTTTGCTCCTTAAACTTTGAGGAGTATTTTTTGTAGGACTTCCGAATACATTAATTGTAATATTTCACTGACAGCACTATGATGAAGCCACTTTCCACCGCTCATTTGCTGCAACTAATCATTCAACTCGGGACCCCATTGTATACTTTCCATCAAAGCCGAGATGATTTTCCTCTGAAAAAAATATAAATTGTACGTTAAAGAACTTATACAACATTGCATTAGGGTAGTAGGTACTTACCTTTATTTTAATTAAAATTACAGACTTAATCGCACAAATTTCAAGTGGTAATCGATTCCGTACTGTCAGAAAGCTCAGAACTATCATCCTCTATTTTCCTCTTCTTTTTAAGATACTTGTCTGTTTTCCGCCCTTTTTTATAGTGAAACATTCAGAAATCCATGTCTCATTCAAACACAGGATATATGGAAGCGAAAGCAAACTTACACTATCCACTGTTTCGATAGAACATGCGCCAATGCACAAGAGATTATCAATAGTCTATAATCTATATTGCAGTTTCAGATTGTCGATAATGTGAACAAAATATTTCATCAACAATTCTGTAGTGTAGAATTTTACCATTCACAATTAGTTTCTTGAAAAGAAAAAAAAATGTATGGATTAATTTGCCTCAACCGCCGCATCGCGTCGTTCACGCTGTTGCTGCATACATCCCCGAGTCGAAATTTTGGTCCTTTTTTGAACCTGAAATTTCAGGACCTAAGTAGGTAAAGAAGGATCTATACAGGACTTATTTATATACGATTGAGGTCCCATTTTAGTCGTCCTAAGTCCTGCATATTTCCACTTTCAGCAGTTTTAGGTCTAAAACAGGACTAATGGCCAGAGCCTATTATGGACCTGCCAGGTCCTACCCGAATCAAAATTTTGGTCCTATTTTGAATTATTTTGAAGAAGGATCTATA
>JAABKJ010010627.1:0-10927 GCA_011634705.1 Andricus grossulariae
AAGTAAATTGCATGAAACTGATTTTTGAAAATATTAAAATAGTGCAACGAGTGGCCTTAACACACATTTTTAATCATGATGAAAATTTCCGTTAAATAAAAATTGTCGATAGCAAATCATGTTAACCGATAAAATATTTACAGTAATCAAAATTCGAAAATTAATACTTCAACAAATTTGTTTACAATTACATATTTAAAAATTGAATATTTGTGTAATAAAATATTATTGTCAATGATAAATGAAAATTATTAAAATTGTAGAAAAAAAGAACGAGCAATAGTTAATAATGGACAAATAAATATATATTATTAAATAAATACATACTTAAATGTAATATTTTAGGATCGAGGCAGTATTTAATACAATAATTCAGGTCCCTACGATTCGGTGCGTTGACACGAGTTGAGACTCTGAGGTTAGAAAATGTTAGAAAACGTGTTTCGTTTATCTTTTCAAATTCAAATCCTACACTACTCGACATATACGCCACTACATTTAGTGGCCAGTTTGCGAAACTTTCTGGCTTATATTAGGGAACTTCCCCCACCACGAGAGCCCCCGGACCTGCGTATACGATCGTGCTTCAATGTTATAAACATTTAAGAACTTAGGCATTAAATTTCCTCAACGGGTTTTTGTAAAACTCAGAAACTGATTTTTACCAGACACTAAAAACAAAAGTTAAACTTGAAAATTCTAAAACTTCATAATCTCGTAAAAATGTTTAATTTTAATTTTTTTTCCTGTTTACATTTTTTCATTGAGATCAGCAAACAGTTTCTACCATAAGTTACGCATCAGATTTTCCTATAAATTTTCCAAGAAATAAGTTGATAGAGAAATCTGAACAAAAGTGACAAAAAAAATGAGTCTTAGTAAATTTAATTTTAAATTTCCTTTTCAAAAGCTGAGGCTTATTCAATCTATTTATAATCTTTTTGCTTCCTCATAGAGGATGCTTTATAATGGTAACAATTTCAAAAAATAAAAAAATAAAAACAATTGAATTCGTATAATTGAACATCTCTCAATTACAAAATGTCTAATACAATTTTCTAAGAAGCAATTGTCTCGATGTGTGTGTGTGTGTCACACTTTTTTGTGGCCACGATAACTTGAAGTTGATTGCAGATAAATTGATGAAATTTGAAGGATACTAACATGATGATTAACTAATTAATGTCTTGAAATTACTGCCAAATTTCTACTCTGAAGTGAGTCGAAGAAAATAAATAAAGTACAGTAAAGTAAACAAATTTTCCAATTATTCTTTAAAAGTTTGTTGATTATTGTGGAAAAATACAAAACAAATGACTAGAAACTACAAGATTTGGCTCAAATTCGGACGTTTTTACCAAATTTTACAAGTAATTACAAATTCTAACAAAAAATTACAATTTTCACATTGTTTTGCCGTATTGTAGTTTATTGCATTTCATTGTAATTGTCATTGTAAAAATACATTTCCACCATGAAATTTCTTTCAACGCTCAATTTTCTCAGCTTTCTAGTAATAAAGCAAATAAAAATGTATTTCCTTTTTAATTGTTAAAAAATATGCTAGCGACGGAAATGATCTACACGCCTATTTTTTGTGCTGTTGCTATAGTTCCTTAATTTTTATGATATTAACATGGTTTTTCCCCCTCATAGTAGCATGAAAGGTAATAAAAGTTTGCGGTTAAAGAGCCCAATGGGAAAGGCAAAATCTCAATTTCATAAGAAGATATTGCAAAAAGTGTAAAAGTTCGATGTTTTCGAAAGATTTGAATAACAGTGGAAATAATTAACAATTTTTCAAGTTCTTGGGCTAATTTTAAATGAAAGTCTTCATCAGATTTGCTAAATTATTAAGACATTTATGGAATGTTTTCCCTGATTTCTACCCTAGGGTCAAACGCTTGATACAAACAAGTCGGAAAAATTTTTTAAATAATAAAATATTACTGATATTTATTAAATTATAACAAATAATGCTCTTTAAAAAAATTGTGTAAGTATTTACACATTTTTGAAATATTGCTGCTTCTTTTAACCAAGTTTTACCTTAGAACGAAATCTAAGCAAAAATGTTTATAAAGATCTTATTCATTTTGAAAATTACTATGGAGACTTACCTTAAAAATAGACCCAGGACCGTTTAAAAATGTTAATTATTTCCAGAGTTATTCCAATTTTTCGAAAACGTCGAAATTTTACGTATTTTTGCAATATATTTTTATAAAATTGAAATTTCACCTTCAACTCGGGCTTATTAGACGCAGAATTGAATTACTTTTCGTGCTATTATGAGAAGAAAAATTTCATGTTAAGATTATAAAAATTAAGGTAAGTAGATAATTACCGCCGGTAGTGTGCATTAGTTAAATCAGGCGTTCTGATAGTTTATCACAATACTATCAAATGTGTTCACTTAAACAAAAAAAATTAATGTTCTTTGAACTTGGCCTGCATTTCAAACTGAAAGTTTCCAAGTTTTGTTTGTCTAGATTGCTGAAGCTTTAGCTTTTTATAGGAAAAAAATTGACTACACACTTCTATATTGATATTTGCTCGAGGAGATACAATTTTTTTGTTTAAGAAAAAAATTCCAAAATTTTATTAATATATATATTTTCGTCTACCTAATATCCTAATACAACAAATATACGGTATTTATTCAATAACTTGAAGAACACGAATAAAAAATCTAAAACTCCCAGGAATATTTTCAAGAATTTCTTTTTAAAACAATCTTTTTATTCGCACGTATTAAAATATTCCTTTAGTTTTATTTCTATTAGAAAAACTATCAGGTAAATTTGTATACGTTATAATGTAGGACACATAATTTTTATTCGTTCCCTAATTGTGCTAATGGTAATAATAGGGTAGTACTCGTAATATCTACATCCTGGGTTCAGGAAACACAGAATTTTGATATCATCGTGCTACTTTGTACCTACCTACACGGAGCAAACTTGTAATTCTCGATTGGTCCAAGTATTTAAAACTTAAGAATCTGATGAAACGTAGGTGTGTCCAGATACCAACACATCAGCAGTCTCTATTCACGAAAAATACTTCCACCTTGCAGTCGATTAATCAGAATTAATCGCAACATCTTTGCTTTCTACAGGTTTTATCAGAGAGTTCGACCTGCGGAGGTTCGGTTGCCGACGACGAGGCGGAGATGACGGTGAAGCCAATGCAGCCTCTTCTTCGAGGCTACACGCCAGGTTCTCGGGGTCTCCAGACCCTGCCAAGCAGAACCACTACTCGCCAGTACACCATTCTGCATTCCTCGTCACATCATCACGTAGGGCATGACTATGCGGACATTGACATCGCCTCGGGGTACCTCAGTGACGGAGAGGTTCTTCGTGGTGGAATGAACGTCAGCAGCAGGACTATCTCCGATTTATGCGATGGCTACATGTCCGAGAGTGGCGCTTCGGTTTATGCCCGCAGGGTAAATCCATCATACGGACACGATCACGAGAGGTGAGTTTCATAGTTCACGAGACAAGATCAGGCGCGGATCTGCAGGCTTGCGAAACCGGCTATCGCCACCCTAAGGATTTTCTGATTTACCTTCACTTTTTTCTTTTTCACTGGGAAATGTAGAAAATGTATAAAAAAGATTAATATTTGAAAAATTGCAAAAAATTATATCGACGGTCGCGAGCCATTTTGACGTATCTCCAGCGAATGCGTTAAAACTGTCGTATCTTGTTGTCATCTTGGAAAAGTATCGTAACTTGCAGCACCAATTCCATAGTGTCGTATCTCTTGTTAGTCTTTTAAAAGGGCCGTAACTCGCTTTTTAAGGAAATATTGATATTCATATAGTCTATTGAACAGAAATTTTATCAATTTAATGGTACTATTACTTAGTTTATGAACAATTGATAGTTGCGTTTATAGAGCTCTTAGGAGACTTTTCGTTGATTTGTTATGAGAATAATAACATTAAATGGTTTATGAATTATAAATATAATATAAATATAATATATTATGAATTAAATGAATTCGAGTATCGAAAAAACTGACACGTTTTAATTTTTCATACTTGAAAAATCGAGGTATAAATTGACTTATTATTTTTTAATCCATTTTGAATTTTGGATTTCTCCGTTTTCAAAAACAAAGAAAAAGAGTTACGACACTTTTAAAACACTATCAAGAGATACGACACTATGGAATTGGTGCTGCGAGTTGCGATACTTTTCCAACATGACAACGAGATACGACAGTTTTAACGCATTCGCTGAAGATACGTCAAAATGGCGCGGGACCGTCGATATGTACACTATTGACACAATTTGACACTTTTTTTAGCAATGACACTATTTTGCTACCATTTAAAAAAAAATGACACTAAAGACACTATTTTCTCCCAATTGTCCGCTAATGCCACTATTTCTTTACTTTTCCTTAAAAAATAGTTTTGAACTTCTTCATCAATTGGCTAAAATAATATGTCCGTCATCTTAACGAATCACAATATACCGTAAAATTACCGGACAATGAAAAAAAAAACATATTCCCCCATTTTTTAGGGTCAGTGAGTTTTCACCGCCCTCCCTGTCTTACGTAATTTTTTCCGATTACATTTTTTCATGAATTTATTTATGGAGCAACCAAAAACAACGTTAGAAGATTGCGGGTGGAGGGGGGGGGTGACATCTTACTGTTTCTTATGCATTAATAAAGTAATTCAACTTTCAACCAACTAGTTGAATTTTCAAGGAAAAAAGATGAAATTCTTAACAAAAAATGTAATAGTTGATATTTTAACCAAGAAAATATTCATATTTTAAATCAAAAACAGTCGAATTGAACCAAAAAGGACAAATTTTCAACAAAATAGTTGAGTTCTCAATCAATCCAGATTAATTTTCAATCAGACAGTTGAATTTTTACCAAAAATATGAGCTTTCTGCAAAACAGTTGAATTTTTAACCAAATAGTACAATTTTCAAACAAAAATATGAATTTTCGACACAGAAGATTAATTTTCTACCAAAAAAGATGAATTCACAACAAAATAAATACATTTTTAACCAAATAATTGAATTTTCAACAAAATACATAAATTGTTAACCAAATAGTTGAACTTTCTACTAAAAAGATTAATTTTCTACCAAAAAAGACAATTTTTCAATAAATTACATACATTTTCAACTAAATAGTTTGAACAAGGGATGTGATGTTAGTCCAAATTATATTTGATTAATTCTTAGCTTTTATTTTCATCATTTATAAAAAAATTTTAACTAAATAGTTGCATTTTTAAACTAAAAAAGATCAGTTTGCAACAAAAAGTGGAGTAGGTTCATTTTCATTTGAGAGAATTAATTTTCAATAAAAAAATTCTACAAAACAATTTAATTTTGTAACAAGTAGTGAATTTTCTACCAAATTGTTGATTTTTCAAGTCAAAAAATGTTCAATTCTTGAAGCTTTAAAGTTTATAATCTTGCCTTGAAATTAAAGTTGTTTAGTTTCAAAAGTTTAAATTCACATATATTTATTTTGATCATTCCTAATTTTTGTATGCTCATCAGGAACATTACTCATTTTTCAATGTTTACTTTGTTTTTCTAATTTTATTAACCAGATAAAACTCGTATTTTAAGATTTACAGTTCATAATGCTTTCTGGAATTATTAAATTTTTCGGACATTAAAAAAATTTAATTCTTGAAATTAAAAACACTTTAAATCTTGGAAATTCTATTAAAATTCCCGAAATCTTATGAAATTACTTTTGATACCGCTCGAAATATTATAAAATCTCTTTAAATCTTTCAAATCCAGTGAAATCAAATAAAATTCCTTGGAAATCCCGCGAAATTCCATGAAACGTGATATTTCCTGGAATCCTGGACTATTTATTGAAGTAGCTCGAGAGTTTTTAAAATCCTTTAGAATCATTTAAATTCTCGGAAATTTGAACTAATCCATTGTAAGGCCCTAAAAATCCTTTCAAATCTTCCGAAATTCTTTAAAATTGAATACAATTTTGTTGTATTCCCTACAATTTTTGAAAATATCCTAAAATCTTACAAATCCCTTCAAATTCTTGAAATATATTTAAAATATTTAAAAATCTTTTCAAATCTTTGAAATCCTTTGATATCCCTCAATTCTTGTGAATAAATTCTTTCAAAATCATTAAAATATTATAAAATCCTGAGAAATCCCGTGAAATTACGCAAAATCTGTTGATATTGCTTGAAATCTCTTGAAATATTTGAAGCCCTAAGAAATCCTTTGAGGTTCTGGGAAATTAATCAAAATACCTTATTTAGAGCCTTAAAACTTTCCTAGGAATTAATCAAATCTTCGAAAATCTGATAAAATCCCTAAAAAATCATTTGAAATATTTAGAAACCTTGGAAATCCTCTGAAATCCCTTGGAATATTTTTCAATATCCTAAAACCATATAAATCCTATGAAATCCTTTCAAATCTTTTGAAATTCAAGGTAATTCTGTAAAACCGCATATCGAAATCCTGTATTTCTTGTGAAATTCTTTACAATTTATAGAAATATTATAAAATGTTTCGAATTTTTTTTATATCTATTGAAATCCGTTAAAAATCACTTAAAATCATCCCATAAAATTCCTTTGAAATCTTGAATATTCTCTGAAGTCCCCTGAAATCATTAAAAAGGCCCTAAAACCTTTAAAATCGTATGAAATCTTTCAAAATCCTTGTGAAGCTTAGGAAATTCTTTGCAATCCCATACATTTTGCTCTGATATCTGAAAATCCCTTGAAGTCTTGGAAGTAATATTAAATCTCATAATTAATCTGTATGCAACCCCTTGAACTGACGTAAAATCATTTAAATCTTTTAAAATTCCTTTAAACTTTTCAAAGTTTTGAACATTCCTTAAAATAATTAAAATCTTCGCAGATTCTATACATTTGTACGAATAAATAATAATATTGCCATTTTTGCACCTAAAGGTATTTATAGGAAAGAACCTAAGATATTTCAGATAAGAAAAAGAACCTTAATTTCGAAAAAAGTCTGCTAAATTTCTTTAATGAATTAATAAATTAAAAACGATTGTATTTTAATTGTAAATACTTTAAATTTATAAAAGTTCTAAAGCTTTAAATGCTTTGATTTTGTAGTTAAGTATTCAGTATTTAAATTGAACATTTTTTCAGGTATGAAAGTTTTAATTTTTCAATTTTGATGACTTGGAAAAATTGCTAGTAACCGAAAAATTAAAAGAAAGTTTTTTTTTAGTAATATTGAGAACTTGATTGATAATAAGAAACCACGATTGCTAGTATAAAATAATATGAAATATGTAAAATAATATATATCATTTTTCACCATGTATACAATTTTCTGATGTCGCCAGGTCAATTCTTTGGACCCGCGCCTGTACAAGAGCCAAGTTCTGAAATTCGTGCTGGCACGAATTTATATAATATTTATAAAGAGGTTGTCTGAATTCTCAAGCTTGATGTTTATGGTCTGACGTGGGACGAAAGTTTACAATGAAACGTAGTTTATAAGGAGATAATTCCATGGAGATGGAGAATTATCCCTTGCGAAGTGCCGATAATAACGAATCCCTTTGTTCTCCCAACGAGGGTCGATAATAGGTATTCTGGATATAATCACAGACTGTCTATGCGTGAGGAATCTGAGATAAAAGTAATAGGCTTTGAGATATAGAAGCTGGATTTATTGAAATCACAGTTAGGGAAACTTTGCTTCGTTAGGAACTCGATGAGTTCTCAAGTTATTGCAATATTTAATAAGTGAAGCTTTTGTAGTTCTCAAAAGATTGTGTAGCCTGGGAGAAATCTCCGAAGAGTATATTGTTTTGTTTAGAGTGGAAACAGAAAGTTTTTTCTTCTTTTATCAAACTTCCAAACCTGAAGCCCTTGAAACTTAGACACTCAAATTCAGTGCCCCCTTCTTCAAACCATTTCATATATTTTTCTATTTATTTTCTATTAAATCTCCTCAAATTATATTACAAAATATTTTTAGTAATGAATATTTTTCATTCTTTATTGGTTGTTAAATAAAATTTAGGAAAACTTTGAGCTATTTTAAAATATATTTAAAAGTTTTGAAAACATTAAAAAATAATCTAGCAAGGTTTAAAATAAAGGTAAATTTCTGAAGATTTTGAAATAAAATTTTGCAACTTTTTAAGAATTTTGAAAGGTATTAGGGTAATAAACAAATTTTTCTCAAGATTCCTGGGAAAATTTCTTGTCATTTTCTATTTTGAGAAATTCATTTTAAGGGAATATTAAAAAAAAATTGCAACATGTCGAAAGATGTCTAAAAATGCCGAAAAAAATCTCCAAGATTTCCAGGCAATTTCTTTTAAGTTTTAAAGATTTTTCTAAATTTTAGAAATAATTTGAGTTAGTTAAAAAGGTGTTTCAAAACTCATCTCTTTTGGTAGAAATTTAATATTTTTGGTTGAAAATTCAACTATTTGGTTAAAAGTTGAACTACTTTGTTAAAAGCTACATTTATTGGTTGAAGACTCATCATTTTAGTTGAAAATTTATCTTCTTGGTTAAAAATGTAACTATTTTATTGAACATTCATGTATTTTGTTGAAAATTAATCTATTTTAGTTCAAGATTCAACTATTTCGTTGAAAAATTGTCTTTTTTAGAAGAAAATTAATCACCTACCTAGAAAATTCATATATTTGGTTTAAAAAGAACTTGTTGAAAATTCACATTTTTTGGTTAGAAAATTAAACTTTTTTGATGAAAATTCGTCTTGTTTGTTAAAAATGAATATTTTTGGCTTATGATATTACAATTTTTTATTGAAATTTCGTCCCTTTTGGATGAATTCAACTGTTTTTGATTAAAAATTAAGAAATATTTTTTTACTGAAATATCAAATATTACATTTTTCTATGAACATCCATCTTTTTTTTATTGAAAATTCAACTACTTGGTGAAAAGTTAAATTACTTTATTCAAAACTCATTTTTTGGCGGAAGATTCATCATTTTTGTTGAAAGTTCATTTCGTTGGTTGAAAATTCGCATTTTTTTTGTAGAAAATTAATCTTTTGTTCGAAAATTAAACTGGATGAAAATTGAACTTTTTGGTTGATAATTCAGTTTTTGTTGAAATTTTATTTTGACATATCTGAAATAATTAAAAATCTTTTAGAATTTTCTCAAAAATCTAAAGAAAATTATATTTATATAACCTTAAAAACGCGCGATTGTTAATGCTAGTCTCATTAAAATTGAATAAAGAATTGTTCTAAAAGAAAAATACAAAATCGTTCAAGAAATAACTTTTAAAGGTTATTTTGATCCTCGTTTTTTAAATTCGCCCCACTGTGGTACGCCCCCTACGGCCTTGCGCCCCTACTTTTCATTCACTTTACGAAGGCCCCTCCAAAACACCTCTACTTTTTTGGAAATTACTCGTAAAACACAAAGAAAAGAAAAATCACAACAAATTTTAGCTTGTACCATAATAAAGTTTACTTTATTGCGCATAAACCAAGGTTTTCATCTTTTCGCGAAAGATATTTGTCAAACAAGTTTTCATACCTAAACATATTTGCACTTGTCTTATGGGCAATAAAGTCAGCTTTATTATGGGATATAGGCTGTGTTTTTTTTTCGATTTTTCTTTTACGAGTAGTTTTCAAAAATGTAGAGCTGTTTTGGAGGGGCCTTCTTAAAGTGAACGGGTATGCATTTGCCTACCTTTGCCTAAAGGATAAATCGGCCCTGCTCAAATTCCACTTTTTTTAAAACCAAGTAAACAGAGTTTTTAGAATTTTATTAGTCCTTTTCACCAATATTTTGTTAGTAGGTGTTTCTTCCACTTTAAAAAAAGAACTGACTCACAGCTCGTAAACTTCAGCTCCGCCCAACCGCAATAAGACCAAGTAACTGAACTACTGTTTTTCTTACTGAGAGAAGTCTAAACTAAGAGAAGTCAGACTAACGAGTTAATATAAACTTCTGTACTTCTTTTTTAGCTACCTAAGTTTTCCGCGTTGCATCCGGCTTCTTCCTTAATTTTCTTACTCTCGTATCTCTGTACTTGA
Source organism: Andricus grossulariae (assembly GCA_011634705.1). Taxonomy (NCBI): domain Eukaryota; kingdom Metazoa; phylum Arthropoda; class Insecta; order Hymenoptera; family Cynipidae; genus Andricus; species Andricus grossulariae. The sequence continues at coordinate 10,071 of JAABKJ010010627.1, forward strand.
AAATGAAGATTAATTTCGAATTTCATCCGGCAGCAGCTACGTACCGGATATGAGTAGAACATGTGCGCGAGAGACATACGTATCGCGAGGGAAAGAAGGGAGGGAAGTGATCAGGATTCTCGGGGAGTAACCCTTGGGATTAGCGTTCCAAATGCAAAATGTAGGATGTCGCTCTGGTACGCAAGCGGTCTTTAATTAGACGAAATTTGCGAGGCTGATTCCTCCGCGTATGTGGAGTGTAGACTCACGTCGTATGCGCGCGTCCAATTAATCAAACCTGTCAGGACTTCGGTCGTGATGGCCCGTTGCTGGATTAATTCGTTCGTATTAACTAAAGCCTCGCTGGAGACGCTTAATTAACTTAGAAGTACGTGATGTCTTACTTCAGCCAAGAAGAACTACTGACTTTTTTCATTCTTTTTTCTATAATCAATCTGGTTGCTACTATGTTGAATTGTCCATTTAGAATATTCGTTACCAGCAAAAATAGCGCTCTTATTACACGTTTCTTATTTTGATTGCCTAATTATCAAATTAAAATATATGCTTGAATTTACAGTGCTATCAAAAATGATTAATAACCATAAATTAAAATAAATGTGAAAATGGCTATATCGGCTTTCATACATTATTTATAATAATATACATAAATTATACTAATTAAACTTTTGGTAATAAAATTATTTTTTTTTTAATTTTTAAAATTTTTTTAAATGAGAAAATTTTGGTTTTAAAGCCAAAAGTTTTGAAGGAAAATCAGCTTACTAAGTACCGCAAGTCAAATATATTCAAAAATACTTATTCGTAGGGTAATGGAAATTACAGAAGAAAAGATATGGGAAGTCCAAAGTGGATTT
>JAABKJ010010628.1:0-10927 GCA_011634705.1 Andricus grossulariae
CAATTTGTTGCTTATTCTGCAAAAATTATTCATGATAAAATGGATTTCTTTTCAATCTTAATTAAAAAATTTTTAAATAGAGACACTAAACTCATGATTCTTTCCAATCTGCAGGGTTTGCTTATGAATAATTTTTAAGATTCCTTTTAATTGAGTTTACATATTTTACCTCAATTTTCTTGATTCTTTGTTGTAAATTCAGCTTTTTTGTTGAAAATTCGTCTTTGTTGCCTAAATTCAACTGTTTTCGATTGCAAATTAAAACCTGTTTTGGTTAAAATATTAACTATAACCTTTTTTGTTGAGAATTCATTTTGTCTTATCTTTCACTTTGTCTTATCAGCTTGAAAATACAACAATTTGGTAGAAAATTAAACTATTTAGTTAAAAATTTAATTTTTCTTTAAAATTCATATTTTTGGTTAAAAATTCAACTATTTTGGTAGACAAATGAATTATTTGATTAAAAATTAATCTATTCATTTGAAATTTGTGCTACATTTTTTTTATTTGGTTAAAAGTCAATTATTTTGTTGAAATTTCAACAATTTTGTTAAAAAGTCATACTTCTTGGTCGAAAATTAACTGGTTTGTTGAAATATCGCAGGAAATTTCATCAATTTGATTGAAATTTTCTTTATACCTTGACTAACAATTACTTTGTTAAAAATTTAACTATCTTGTTGAACATTCATTTTCTTGGTTTGAAAATTCATCTATTTCTATAGAAATTTCATATTTTCCAGTTAAAAATGCAACTGCCTTGTTAAAATTTAATCTGTTTCGGTTGAAAATTCAACTCTTTTGTAGAAAATTCGTATTTGCGTCTCGAAAATTAAACAATTTAGTAGAAAATTAATCTGTTTTCGCTGACGATTCAAGAATTTTGTTAAAAACTAGTATTTTATGGCTAAATTCAGATGTTTTTTTTTTATTTTAAATTAAAATATTAACTATAAAATTTTTCGTAGAAAATTCATCTTTCTAGGTTGAAAATTCGACTTCTTGATTGAAAGTTGAAATACTTTCTTAAAACCTTTTTTTTTTTGTTGAAGATTCATAATTTCAGTTGAAAATTCGTTTTTATTTATGTCAAATTAATGTTCTCAACTCAAAGTTGAACTATTTTGTTTCAAACTCAACTGATTAGTTGTAAATTAATTTTGTGTTGGTCAGTCATATTGTCGGGTTGAAAATTAAACTTTTTTTTAGAAAATTCGTCTTTAACTTGAACATCATTTCGTACAAAATTAAAACTGTTTTGTAGAAAATTAGTTTTTTTTTTAATGGAAACGTAATTTTCCGCAACAAAACTTGGACTAACATCACATCCATTGTTCAAACTGTTTGGTGGAAAATTTATGTAATTTTTTTTTAATTCGCCTAATTGGTTAAAAATGTATATATTTTGTTGAGGATTCATCTTTTTGGTTGAAAATTTAAGTGTTTAGTTGAAAATTGAACTGTTTTTTTGAAAGCTCATATTTTGGTCTTCAAAATTCCACACTTTGGATCATTTTTTTTTCTTTATTGACTCAATTTATTGAAACATATATATTTTTGTTTAAATATTGCTTAATGGATTATTTGAAATTAGTAAATTTAAAAATGTGTGATTTTTTTTGGTTATTTCCGATATTTCTTTTCCCATTTGGAAAAAGTAATAATCGGAATAGAGTGGTTCAAAATCAACCACGAATTTTCAAACAAATAGTTAAATTTTAAACTAAAAAGATCAATTTTCAAAAAAAATGAAAAGTTCAATTTAAAAAAAAATATATATTTTAACAAACAAAAAACGACTTTTCAACCACAGAGATGAATTTTAGTCTAAAATAATGCATTTTCCTACCAAAAAGACAAATTTTCAACAAATAACGATTTTTCAGTCAAGGATGAAAAAAAGTTCATCCAAATTGTTAAATTTTTCGCCCAAAGAGGTGAATTTTTAACTGAAGTAATCATCCAAAAAGATGGAATATCTGCTAAATTAAATGAATTATTAAACCAAAAATACGAATTTTCAACAACAACAAAATAGTTGAATTTTCAACCAAGAAAGATTTCAGTTTAATTTTCCACACCAAAATATTAGTTTTCAAGAAAAAGTTAATTTTTTACCAAAAAAAAAAAGATATATTCTCAACGAAAAATGTATTAGTTGATATATTTAAAAAAAAAAAAAAAAATTATCAACAAAATAGTTGAATCCTCAACAAAAACAGATTAATTTTCAACCAAACAGTTGCATTTTTAAACAAAAAAGATTTTTCAGTCCTGAAAGAGAAAAAATTAAACCACATTGTTGCATTTTCAACATCAAAAAATCGTTTTTCTATGAAAATAGTTCAAGTTTCAGTCGAAAAAAACGAGTTTTTAACAAAAGAGTTGAATTTTCAACCAAAAAAGATTACTTTTTAACAAAATTGAAAATTTTTGAAACAAATTTCAAAGACCAGAATCTTAATCCTGTAAAATTTTTAACATAGAATCTTTTATACACAAAAAATGTATTGTGCTTGAGTTATTTAAAATGTTGTCCACGAAAAAAAAGCCATCAATGAAAAAAATTCAACCATTTTTCCAAAATTGGTAAGAAGCCATAATAAGAAAAAAAAATTGCAAAAATTATTGTTGAAATAAATGTTTTTTGCAAGTTTTAAAAATTTTGCATTCAAATTAATGTTTTTTATTTGAAATGACATCCTCAGTAATATTATTTTGATTCTTAAAATCACGGAAAACCGATTTTTCAGACATTTGATTTTTGACAAATGTGCAAGGAAATTACAGAGAGGCGTCGCGTCGTCAAGGAATATCCGTCTTGCGACTGTCTGCAGCTTCTCTGTTTCTAGATAAATTTAGTATCAGGCAGATGCAACTTAAACCGCCTGACGTGCGCACAAAATGTAGAAATTTGTTGGTTGAAAGGAACTTTTCCCGGAAAAAAATGATGTTTATACATGTATATACAGTTTCAAAAATATTCGGGGTGGTCATTAAAATTTGAGAAAAAAATGCCAATTATAATTTGACTTAATTTTTAATTTTGCATTCAAAAATAAAAAGTTTGAGATTTAAATTGTTCGCAATTGAACAATTACAAATTCGAAGGGTTAAAAAAAATGACTTTTTCATTGTAAAATATCAAATCAGAAGCCTTCGGTATTTGGGTAAGGAAACTCAATTAAATTATTTCAATCGTTTGAATTCAATAATAGTCATAACGAATATTTATTTCAAATTATATAGCTTAGAAAGCTTCAATCCGAAATAATTATTATAATTTAATTTATTAAAAGTTCGATATGAATAACCCGGATTTTTCCGGTACATATCTATTTGTCCGAAATTTCGATACAAATACCTACATTTTTCGGAATATACACACAAAAAATTGCTGGATCCAAGGAAATGCGTTTCTTTGGTCTCTTTTCTTTGAACCGAGGACTTGTTCAATGCAGTTGAGTAAATATTGTTTAGAGACAAAAAAGTAATGCCTCCACTCAAAGAAATATAATTACTCTGAAGATATTTCTGTAATATAAAAAAATATTTATTCGCAATAAGTGTGAAAATTAATTATGACAAAGAAATGAATTCTTCGCTGAGAAAAATGTACGATTCAAACAAAAAAATTGTTCGAATACACTTTGTATGATTTAAACAAATTTTATTTCATTCACACAAAGTTTCTTTAAATCAAACAAATCCTTATTTATTTTAAATGTAGTTTTTCTTCAATTCAAATCAATTTGGTTTGAATCAAATAAAATTTGACTGAATTTAAATAAAGTTTGTTTAATCCAATAAAAAATTTGATTTAATCAAACAAACTGTATCCAAACAAATTTGTTTGTTTGAAACAAACATATTTTCTCAGTTCAATGAAATCGATTCTTCGAATAAGAAATATTTGGTAAAGATCAGCTGATGGACTTTAATTTGACAGAAATATTTTCTTGATTTAAAATCACATTTAACTACATCAACTACCTAATTTTTAAACACAAATCTCTTACTTCTAACAACCAATAATAACGTTCCTTCGTTTAGTGAATATTTTACTGACTGAAATAAATATCAATTTGAAATAATAATTACATACTTTTGGTTTACACAAAACCATTTGTTTTTACTAAATGTTTTATATGACCTATTCAGTACGATCATTTCTTTGATTCAAAATTTTTTTCTCAGTGTACATACACTCCTTTTGTATTATGATATGGATTCCTAAAATAGAAGTAACTCAAAGAAATGTCCTCTTCTGTCAGAAGGATACTTCTGGACACAAATGGGATTTCCTCTTAAATTTAAGTCAAGAAGATTTTCATTTTGCGACAAACTTCACCTAATCTTGCAGCCAAATAATTCTGTTTGAGTCAAAAAGATATTCAGGTGGTTCAAAACAAAGGCAAGATGACGATGCTTTTATTACAAGAGTTGCTCAGTTTTGAAATTATAAAATAGAAATGTAAGATAGGCACATTGAGTCATCATCAGTTTCTCAGGCCTATGGTTGTTCCTTGGTAGACACCATTAGTCATTGTCCACAACATCCTATCATTGTGGGCATTCTTCAATGACGCATTTCTCTGAACGCAAATAATTCTGTTTAAGCTTTCGAGTAAAGTAAATCCAAAGAAGCTTGGTGAGGTCCTCCGACTAATCACTAAATGAAGGTCTGATGGCCATACCTCCTACATCGGATTACGCCATTACGGTTACCTTACCGTTACCACTAGAATAGAATATAGCGCCCTAAGGAAATCGTGGGTTTTCTCTGATATGGTTTCCATTACTATGGGTACAAAGGAAAGCTGTTCCGATTTTATTAGCAAGGAGCCTCTTCTTTCGATTCTATAAATCTATACGAATATAGGATACAAAAACTGCGACTGCTTCAGCAGACAACGCCATATCGTGCGAGGAATGAACCCACGACAATATTTCATCATATTCTATATATTCTATAAAATCTATATCAAGTTTTCCCCTCAAATCTGCGTCGTAGAATCATCCGAGCGACTGTAATAATGCTCCAGAGCACAGTGGGATGTGAAAACTGTTGCCAAGGCACTCATATGGTTTCCTATCCTACACATGTATCGTAGGATCGCTAAATTGTAAGCTTAGCTTAGGGGATTAGAGCGCACGATTTTTAAATCAAGAAGCCCATTCAACTATAGAAGGCCATTCAGAGTAAAAAAGAATACTTGAAAATTTACATTCAGACATTTACTTGAATTCAGGGATGAATTGAAATTCAGATAAAATTTGTCTGAATTTAACAAGTTCTATATCTGAATTTGAGGGCATAATCATAAATTTTCTTAAATTCGGGTAAACCTTACGTGAACCTAAATACATTTTTGCTTTGAATTTAAGGGTTAACATTTTAAAGTATTTTTTTGCATGTCTTCAATTTAGTTAATTTGGGTTAGAATTATAACTTCAACTTTCTTCTCATAAGGTAATTATTGATAGATAGAAGGAAAAGATAGAAGGAAAAGATAGAAGAAAATGATAGAAGGAAATTACCTAGGAAAATACCATTTTTTCGTATTTTTTCTTCTTTATCTGTTAAGATTTCAAATCGAAATATAATTAACTTCAACAAAATAGATGCATTTTTAACCAAAAAGTTGCATTTTCAACGAAAAAGATGCATTTTCAACCAAGAAGATTATATTTTAACCAAATAGTTGAATTTTTAAGAAAGATAAATTTTTAACCGACAATGGAATAGTTAAAGTTTCAGTTTAAAAAAATGCAACCAAAGAAGATTTTTATTTTAAATAAAAAACAATTGAATTCGGCCAAAAAAGAAAAACATCAACAAAACAATTAAATCGACAAACAAAAGAGAATAATTTGCAAACATAAAAAAACGAATTTTCTACTAAAATTTGAACTTTCAACCCGAAAATATGAATTTTCAACAAAAAAGTTAATTCTCAATTAAATAGTAGAATTTTCAACCAAAATAGTTGAATTTTTCACCCAAAATATAACGAATGTTCTACAAAACAACTGAATTTTCAACAAAAAAAAATCATTTTCAGCCAAACAGTTGAATTTTTCAGCAAATTGTTAAATGTTTAAGCCAAAAAGAAGAATTTTCTACAAAACAGTTGAAGTTTCAACCCAAAAAGACGAATTTTGAACAAAATAGTTGAATTTTGAACAAAAATTTTGTTCTAAAAAATTGTTAAATTTTGAACCAAAATAGTTGAATGTTCGAGCCTTAAAAGCGAATTTTCTACAAAACAATTGAATTTTTAACAAAAAAAATTCTTTAACTAAAACGTTGCATTCTCTAGCCAAAAAGACAAATGTTCTACAAAACAGTTGCATTTTTGACCCAAAAATATTAATTTTCAAGCCAACAGCTGAATTTTCTAGAAAAATAGTTGAATTTCCTATCCAAACAGACGAATTTCAAACAAAGCAGTTGGATTTTTAACCAAACAGTTGAATTTTCAAACTTCAAATATAAATTTTCAACTAAATGGTCGAATTTAAAAAAAAAAAAAAAAATTAAACTAACCAAAAATAATTGGATTTTCCTACTGTGTTTCAATAACTCAGTTCGCATTTAAGCGAAAACCCCGGAAAGGGGGAAGTTTCTCGAAAACAGTGAAAAACAGACATTTTTTAAAAAGAGAAAAAGAGGTGAATAGGTAAAACCACAATCAATATTGACTGATTTTCGAGAACAAAAAAATCCTTTTCAGGTATTTTCACTACAAGCTCAGCTCTTCGATCAACTAGCTTTTCGGGTTTAGTAGCCGCATAACGACCGCATTTTATGATGAGTGTGTCTCTTAAAAAATATTTACCCACTATTAAATCAAAGTATATGTAATAAACTCCGAAGCGTGAAGTTGTTACTTCTTATCATGAAGAGAATGAACATAAACTTCTAATTCCTTATACGAAATTCACTGTGAGGAAATGAAGCTATTTATAGTCTTAGATTTGCCCGAAACTGATATGAAATATCGAACGCAGAAACTAGAATTCATATGGTTATTACAACTTGATAATTTCGTCACGTAGATGTATTCTTTTAACATATGATGACGCCCATGGCCAGATTCCGTTTCGTAATGAAAAATTGAATTATGCTAATAAGCTTGAGTCTGCAGAACAGAATTTATGGAATGATAAACATTTATCTACACTTGATATGGCTCTGTGAATTAGTCTGGAGTAATTTTCAAATTCTAAAATAGATTTCTACAATTTCAATTTGAATATAATCAGGGAATAAGTTCGATACATTTAAGATTGGCCTCATATTTTTCAATACAAACAAAGTGCACTGAATAAATGGTTATTCCGGCCAACTATTTAGTTTGTAAGATCTGGTACCATTTTATTAGTTGGGATAATGATTTTCTTAGTAGCTGGTACTAATTAAACAGCCACTCCAACTAATGGAATTCTTGTGCAAACTAATAAAATAGCAGTACCACATCTTACTATTCGAAATAAACATATTAATTTGTAGAGTTAAGCTGCTTTTTTCATCATTTCCAGAGACTCGTGAGTGGAGTGAAGTAGAGAGGTGCGTATTGTCACCCATGCGTGAACATAAGGTTTATCCCATAGGTTTTTCGAAAGGTGCTCGTAAATAAAATTCCATCGCGCAGGTACGCATTTCGTCCCCTAGGCATAGACCGACTGAGGAATCTCAGAACGTTAGGTTACAATAGGATTGAATTACACAGAATACACATTCTGAGATGAAGATCATACAATGCTAAAAATGCTAGCGATTTTCTACACTTTTACTATACATAGGCCGTAAAATTTAAAATAAATGTTTCTATAAATATAAAAATTCCGAAACCAAAAATCATAATTTAAAGTACTCAACAACAACAATTCTAAACTGACGAATCTAACGGGAACAATTCTAAACTTGTAATGTTTACAAATTAAAAGTTGAACAATTTTTTACTGAAAAGCTCAATATTTTATCATTTAAATTTGACTTTAAAAAAAATCAAAGTTATCAAACTTAGACAATCTTCAAATGTCTCCATCTAAAATGTGGAAATTCCAATGTAGAAGCATAAACATTTTTAATAATAAAGACGAGTTCAATTTCAAAATCGTTAAAATAAAAATATTTCAGTATTGTTGGCTTTAAAATTGTTTGAAACAGTCTAATTTCTAATTTTTATTTTTAAATGGTTAAAGAAGCGATGCCAATTATAAAAATTGCAACTATTAAGCAGGGTGGCCCAAAAAATTACTTTTAAAAATTGCTTGATTTTACCCTGACCAAATTTTTATTTTCCCTGACAATTAATTTTTTTTTTATCTTTTATAAACAGAATAAACCAATTTAAGGTTAAAATTAAACATTTCAACCAAAAAAGATGAATTTTCAATCCGAAAGGACGAATTTCCGACCCAAAAATATGACTTTTTAGGAGATTTTTCAAACAAAAAGTCGAATGTTTTAGAAAATAGTTGACTTTTGAACCCTAAAAGATGAATTTTCAACAAAAAAGTTAATTTTCAAACAATAAACATGATACTGCAACAAACTATATTAATTTGTAACCAAACAATTGAATTTACGACCAAAGAGTTAAATTGTAAAGAAAAGCGATTGATTTTCAACAAAATAGTTGAAATTTTAACCGAACAGTTGAACTTTCAAACCGAAAAATTAAATTTACAAGAAAAAATGAATTTTCAAACAAATAGTAAAATTTTCCACCAAAATAGATGAACTTTCAATCCAAAAAGATGAATTATTAACAAAATGCACAAATTTTCAACAACAAAACGAATTTTTAACAAAAAATATGTCATTTAATCAACAAAGTGATGATTTTCAGTGATTGAAACCTTCAAAACTAAACTAGGTTTTTTTTAGTCTTTAAAAAATAAGCGAGTTTACAATTTTATTATAGGCTTTTAAAACTGACAGAGAAGACTTCAAAGATAATTCTCATCTGCAAGTGGATTGAATCGCTGCCAAAAGTTGACAACTATTTTGACAGTTACAACCCCATTCATGAAAGTAGTTGTCAACGCAGCGTTTTTATAAAATTTTTTAATTAATAATATATTATTACGATGCGAAAATTCCTTGATGCAAATTTTCTATTGCTTCGAAAAGTTTCCTGGACCAACTCAAAATTATCATTTTTTCTCGAAAATTCACTGTTCCAAGTCAGAATTATAATAATTCTTTTAGAAAATTCCCTTTTCAAATTCGAAATTACATATATCTCTTCCAAAATCTCCTGTTCCAAATTAAATAAGTAAAGTGTCTTACCGAAAAGTTTTTTAATATTTCATAAACAGTAACTGAAGCTTACCTGAAACATAAAAGAAAATACATCATTAATAAGTATTAGATATTAAATAAAACAATTTTTAGTTAAAAAAATTCAAGAAATTTCTACCTGCGACAAGAATAATTGTTGCAGGTAGATTCTATTCTGAAATCGGTGTAGAAATTATTCTTAGTTCTTTTTCCATTATTGATTATTGAATTCGATTTTTCAAATATTATGAAAGTTGTGTCGACTTTTTTGCAAGAGAAAGATTGAATCAATTCTATTATGTTCAAGTTGATAACTAGAGGAATATATCCGCGAATAGAAAACATAATTCCGCCTACGACGAACCAATGACCTAATGGGAAAACAATAGTAGAGGGTCACATAGACCATCCAATCGAGTCACAAAGAAGTGATAATCACACTGCACGCAGTTGCGAACAAATTTTGCGATTTATTACAGTCAGAAGATTACACCGTACGTAAGTATACATGACATTATGACCTATACACGTGTCTTTCGTTACATCACAAAGATGATACTTTGGATTTGATGTCTAAATTATCCTTTGATGTTCAAGATTTTTATGGGAAAAGAATAAATCGAGGAATAAATCGGCTAACTAGAGGGGAACATTTGTTTCAAATTGATAGATTTGAGAATTAGTGAATAGTGATTTGTGACTTACAATTATTATTATGTATACTTCCGAAAAGGTCACCCAAGAATATTGACTTTATACTAGGCTACATCCCAGTTAAAAGACCCAAAAGGATTTTTAGCGCGGAATAATATAAATTAAGTTATTTACGATTTTCACTTTTTTTTTAAATTAGGTATTCTCCAAAATCTCGATAAATGTTGTGTATAAAAGTATCAGATATCACTGAAGTTGAAAAAATAAATTTACAATTAAAAAAAAACTAATTTTCAACAAAAATGGCTCAATTTTCAGCCAAAGAAACTGAACTAAAATGATGAATTTTCAACAAAAATAAATTTTTAGACAAATAGTTGAATTTTCAACCCAAAAGATAAATTTTCTACCAAAAAAGACAAATTTTCAACAAAAGGTATGAATTTTCAACTAACAAAAAAATGTAAGCCAAAAATAGAATAGTTAAATTTGCCGTTAAAGAAATCTATTTTTAACCAAGAACAAAGACATTTTCAACAAAGTAGTTAGATTTTCAATCATAGTGATGAATCTTCGATTTAAAAGAATTGAATTTTCAACGAAAAGTGTAATAGATATTTCCACCAAAAAATATTTTAATTAAGCCAAAAAATACGAATTTGCAACAAATGAGTTGCATCCTCAACCAAAACAGACTAATTTTCAAATCAAAAAGAGGAATTTTCAACAAAATCATTGAATTTTTAACCCCAAAATATGAATTTTCAAGAAAAAAGTTAGAATTTTCACTTAAAAATATGAAATTCGTAACAAAATAATTGAGTTTTCAACCCAAAAAAGATGAGTTTTCAACTAAAGAACGAATTATCAACAAAACAGTTCAACTTTAAATCAAAGACACAGTCGAACCTGGATTTAGCGCCGGTTTTGGGGCTGACCTTGACGTTAAATCCAGAGACTCGGAACTATTTTGTC
>JAABKJ010010629.1:0-10926 GCA_011634705.1 Andricus grossulariae
TTTTTCTTCCCTTTTTTCTTTCCTTTTCCGCTATTTTCCTTAACTTATACTGCATCTTCCTTTCTACCCATGTCGAGTATCGAAACAATACTGCGATTAGGTGGCCCTGTGGGATTTCTCCCATCACATCCACCGGCAGTCGACCGGACTTCTAAAATTTTTTTTGTATATTTTCTTTACATCTTACATTTTACGTAGTTTTCCTTACTTTGAGCATTTCATTAACGTTTTTTATCATACTCATGTTTCTGACTTCTTCCCCGCTAGAAGAAACCAATCGTATTTTCAATTGGACCGTCCAATTGGAAATCCAAGTGGAAAAATGGTAAGGAAAACCAATTTGACATACCAGTTGACAGCGTAAATTTTTTAAATAAAAGTTTCTGCCTAAATGACATGGTTTTTTCCAAGGTACTATTTACGTATAGTATCATAATGTAGTACTTTTATGTGAAGTCTATATATTTTTTGTTATTTTGCCATCGAAATTCTTACGATAACAAATTTAGTTTTTTTCATTGGAGCCTATAACGCTGTCGGGGAAAAAAAATTTTCTTGCATTTTTTTTTCTTTAAAATTTTCCTATCGAAATTTTTGCAGTACCAAAAAAATTTTCAACGGAAGTAAATTATGATAAGAAATATTAAAACTTCAATGAAACACGAAATTTTCTGACAAATTATTAAATCAAATGTGAAAAAAATGTATAGGCTGACGGAAAAGTGTCGTAGACGTTTTCCCAACTTTTGAAAAATCCTGTGAAGTATCTGAAATTGTATCACTAATAAACAATTCAAAAGCAAGGTTAGAGAAATATTTTTATTAATTGAAACAGATATTTCAACACTCCCAAAATATCCTAAGAAATGGTTAAGAACTGAGTGAGAACCCTTCGTGAATAGAAATAGTTGGATCAAGAAAAAGACAAGTTTTGCTCCGCGGTAGAGACGAACGCAATGAAGTCCGAGGAAAATAGCGACTTCGTTGTCGCTCTTTGCCTCCAACTTCAATCTGTTCGCCTTTACAGCGGAACGAAACTTGTCTTTTTCTTGCTCCAACTGCTTTTCGATGGTACTTTTCCTGGTCATTGAGCTCTAGGTGCTTCAATATTAATTGATTTAATTGATTAATTGATTAATAATTGATTAATTGATGATGATTGAAATGTAAGATGCATTTGAACATGACTATGCTATCTCTCGTATTATACGTAGTAGAGTTATATTTTGGCTTGAACTGCTTGGAAAATTGCAACCAATATAATCGAATAACAATTAGGAATCACGATATTAAAACCTATTAATTAATAACAAAAAATCCTGGAATACCGATGAATGGTAGTGTGAGTGTGAGCATACTATGGACTGTGTCATTATGGGATACCATAGCTAAAGGTCACCTCGGGGGGTGTATTACTTTTTTTCAGGCAGTATCTACTTTTTTCAATGACAATGGACAGAGTGACGCGAAAAAACCACGTTTTTCATCTTTTCGCTAAGGATATTTTCCAAATCGATTTTTGTACATAAACAAGTGGGGACTTGCTTCAAGCTCAATGAAGCAAGCTTTATTATGGTGTAAGCTGGGTTTTTGTGCAATTTTTTTCTTACGAGTAACTTACCAAAATGTGCAGCTGTTTTGGAGGGGCCTTCGTATCGTGAACCAGACACACATCTTTTGTTGATCTAAAGAAATTAATTCTTTGGCTATATTTTCTTGTTTAAAATAAATATTTCTTACATTCAAGAAAATGATTTCCTTGATTCATAAGGTCTAGATTCATTGAAATTGGATTAGTCGCGCAAAGAAATATTTATTTGATTTAATGAGTTCGATTCTTTCAATTGATTCGGACGCATTTGAATCAATTAATTTTGCATACTTGAATCAAGTTTATAGGTTTATTTAAATCAAAGAAATAATGGTTTAATTCGAAATAATATTAATCACATGAGAAATATATTTATTTGTTACAAAGAGTTCATGCATTTACACCAATGAAGCGCATTTATTTAGATGAACAAGATATCGTGTTTACATAAATATTTATTTCTTCTGTTGAAGGAAATATTTCATTGGCTTACTAGAATTAAGTTATTCATAACAGATAAACAGTTAATCAAACGAAGTAATTATTTTTTCAAATCAAATATTTAATAACTTGGCGTAATTTGTTTCGATTTAATACTTCATTATATTAAAGAAATATGTTCTTAAATTCAATATCCATGTTTTTGATTTGAAGAAATATATCTTTGGCATTTATGTCGAGCGTTAAATACGGCTTTCCACAGCAGAATTTCCATGTTACAACAGCGTCGTGGTCATCGCTGTGGACTTTACACTCGACGGACACAAGTTCGATTCCTGCTGGAGGTGGATTTTTCATCGAATTTTTCTGTTTCAGGTTCATCAAGATTATAAATTATGTGTATTGTTTAAATTAAATATTTATAATAATAACAATGTCAATTATAATTAAGGCTTGAAGAATCCATTTGTTCATTTAGGAAAATATGTACTACAGTAGAAGTACGAACTACTTTTATTGCACTCGAGCATGGTTTAGGCCAAAGAAATATTTGTTTGAAGCAGTGGGATATTTTTTTACTTCAAATATTCAAAAATTGTATGCGAAGAAATAGTTTTTTGAGCCTATAAAATATTTGTTTGACTTTAAAATATATTTCTCTTCATCAATTCACATTTCCTCATTTCAAAGAAATATTCACTCCCATTCATGAAACATTAATTGGGAACAATCAGTCATTTATTTGGTTCAAAATGTATATTTTTGTCTTCAATTAATATTTTTTTGATTCCAAGAAATATTTCCCTCCGACCAATAGGTCGTATTTTTGATTCAAACAATGTTAACTTAATCCTATTAACATTTGTTTGGCTGAAAGAAATTCCTTTTTTCATTCAAAGTGCATATATTTATTTGCCTCAAATAAATATTTCTTTGAAAATAATCAGGACTTGCACTTACTTCAGCCAAGTAAAATTCGCACTTGGTAAAAGTAATCCTTTTTTTCAGTGTGTTGGATTCATTTTTCTTAATTCACAAATGTTTAAATTGAATATTCCTTATTTTTTTCTATATAAGTATACATACAGTGAATTGTTAAATACAAAAAATTGAATTCAGTGTTGAAAACCGGGCAGAGTATACCTTTGCAAGAATAAGCTTTTTGGTATGGATTTTATAAATTTATTACAGAGTCGTTTCCCTTCAACGACCAGAAAGTAAAAAAACTGCATTCAATAGCTTCCCTTTAAATTCTCGTAATTTCTGCACGAAGAGAAGTAGATAGTCAAAAGTGAACAGCCATCAGGTTCCTGCAATTTTATATTATGTGAAGTTCTGAACTCGTATAGATAGAGAGAAGACATACTGAAAGCTTTCATTGCGAGGCATATGATTTTGAGCCTCTTAAAATGAAAGTTTGAAGCGTCATTTAAATTTTTGTTGTGTTGCATTTATCCGGTTTCTCGATAATCAGGATGTTAATAGAACAACTTAATCTGATTTTATTTATGTTATAAAATTTACATTGAAAATTTGGCCAATTATATTATTATAATTTTGTGCTATTAGAACATTTTCATCTTATGGTATAAATATTGTTGCTACAGGAAGGAAAATGTCACTGGTTATAGCATTATTTTCTATCATTGCGAAAATCGATCAAAAGTGCTTTAGCAGAGATTGAATCAGCGGGAAATAGCAAGACCTGATTCTCGTTTCGTTTAAAATATTGAAAGGACCCTTTTTATTCGCACGGCATGACTAAAAGTAAAACCAGACTATATATTTTTATTCTTTGATTTTAAATTATGGATGAAAACGTCCCAAATTTTGAGACTATGAAAAGAAAGCTTCGCCAAATATTAATTTCAACGAATATAACATTCATTTCAAGAAATTTTTAAACTGTGGATTAATTTTCGTATACGTAATATTATAATAGCATTTCTCCTTCGACGGTGGTTATATTCTCTGATGTAATTCTTAATCGACTAATGATTATTTTATAAAGGGGTATGATTTTATGGTTGCGGACGTCGTCTTTCATTTTAAGAAAACCGCGATTGAGGTTTTGTGGGATGTAGATGTTATTTTTAGTTTCTTGGAATTGTGAAATAACGTTTTCGAGTTTTAAGTTTTATTTATCTGAAGCACTTTCAATTTTGAAGGATTAAAGTTCATTTCTTATAATTATACTTATTCGCTTACACTTACAGAACGGTTTCAGTTTGAAAGATTTGGACTTTTATTGTCTCACTTCTGAACTTCTGATGGAAAAGGACCTTACCAGGTTTTTTATTTGATAGGATTGGAATTTAGAAAAACTTAAAATTTAGAAGATTTAATGTTAGGACAATAATTATTATCTTTGTGTTTGATTCCTCCTTCTACACGAACTTTTTTAATTTGTCTGGCACATTCATAGTTTTTCTACTTGAAGGGATCTAACCTTTAATTGAACTACTATTGTCAGTCTCTGTGGCTGAATTCTTGCTTCACCAATTTAGTCACATCTAAATAATTGTTATTCAAATTAAACTAGTTGTGCTTCAAATTTAACTGCCAGTAGAAAACTATAGGAGAAAGTTGCCTATGGCGGCCCCCTTTTATATCTGGTAGTGTCTATAAGTCCGCACAGTCTGTACGTATACTTTCAGCTATACGGCCAGGTTAAACATACGGACAGTCCGTACATATAGTTCCAGATAAACGGCCGGGTTGAACATACGGACAGTCCGTACGTTTAGTCGTATCTGCATGCAGTCTGGTTAAACTTACGGACAAATTTATCTAAATAAACTACTATTTACTATATTTGAAAGCCAGATTTTTTAAAAATATGCATTATTAATTATGGAATTTTTGTAAAAGAAAATATTCTTGAATATTACAATGATTTTAAACATATAACAATCTTTTATTTAACAAATTTTATTTTTTACCGGCATATTTATATCGCCGTGATGGATTTCCCACGACCTGAGTATATCCAACTTTTAAAAACAAAATTTAACATCTCTTATAAAAATATTGTTTCTTCTTTTCTACATGTAAAAATAACAAAGTGTGTACACTGTCGGTACCGGTAAAAAATAAAGTTGGTTAAACCCCTACGCCTGTGATTTGTTTCGTGTGTTTTTCTGGTTAAAAAAATACACATTTCAGGTTTCTCTAAATGGGGTATTCTAGTGATTTATAAATATATTTTTTAGCTTGTGAAATGTTTTCATTTTAGTAACAGTCTTCGAAGACAAACAACAGTAAACATAACCTCATTCTGTCAGATAATTCTTTCAGTTTTTGCAAGCCTGCTTCTTATTCCTCTCATTTTCTAGTATAAAATCATTTTTCCGCTTCAATTTTCATTTCCTTTTCTAAGCCTCATTTATTATAAATCCACTCGCATTACTAAAATTAAAAGTATTCACATTTAGCCCGGCTTATTCGCGTATACAGTCAGTGGTTTTCACGTTCTTTTGCAAAATGGAAAATTAATATAAAATTAAAAGAAATGTTTTAAGTCCGTACGTTTAGACCGGCCGTATGGTAAAAGGTAAACATACGGATATCCGTACTTTTAGTGTAGCCGAGCAAAACGTACGCACAGTCCGTACTTTTAGTATGGCCGAGAAAAACGTACAGACAGTCCGTCACTTTAGACTCGGCCTTTATATTTTCCAAAAATTGTCGATCTGCAGTAACTTTAGAAGTAAAAACGATTGATTGCTTACATTATATTTTGTTATTCGTTTAATAAAGTTCATATAAATACAATTTCAAATGATGTTCAGAAGGCAGTACATTTTAGTGTTGAAAATATATTTTTTATGAATTAGTGTACGACTGCACGTTAATGGCGCATTGTATATATGCAAAATAAATATTAAAACGTAAAATAGGCGTTAATTAAAGCCAATTATGAAATCAGTCTTGTAAAAAAGTAAAATGAAGTAGACATTCATAGAAAGTTATAATATAACAAATATTATAATTACCTTAGAACAAGAATTAGTTGATATAAAGTAAAGAAGTAATCTATTTTAAGAATCTCGTGTTGATGATCTAAAAGCAGAAAAAGGTGAAAAAATCTACTTAGAAATCCACGTGGCAGTTTCCTTAATTCGCGTGGAATTTCTCGTGGATATCCACGTGAATTGTTTCAATTTACTACCCAAGTTTCACGTGGAATTCCATGCATAATCCCACGTGGGATTTTACGTGAAATTTTTTAATCTACATTATGTCCTACATGGTTTTCCACGGGGAATTCCACGTGGATTTCCACTTGAATTTTTTCTACTGGTAGGTTAGGAACTAATCGCTAAATGTAATTACCAAACATCAATATACAAATTATATCACTATAAAAAGGACTTCTAAAATAGGTAAAAATTAATAATCTACAATAATTTTTCTTTCTGCTTCTGTTAGTTTACTTGCGATGTTGAAAAAACATGTGTATATTCATATAATACATGTGTGAACGAATATACACGTACGTATTTGATCAATTTAATATGTCCATACAAAAATATGCAGGAACCCTTCTTGGCACATTTCCCCTAAAGATTAGTGAAAATAATTTAACTAATTTCTAGCCAAATATCTAAAATTGATTGACTAGATCCCTTAGAGAAGGCAAACAACTTGATTATGTGATTTTATGAATGTATGGGGAAGTCCTCGAGAGTGCATAAATGTGAAAGAAAGGCAAAAGGCAGAAATGCTACGAGGGGAAAATTGCAAGGCAGAAAGAGGAACAAAGAGCGATCTTATTAAGTAGGAGGTGCGTGGTACGCATGGCGACGTAAATTACAAGGCGTGGCTGGAAAGAGTTTCGACCCTAGACCTATCCCTGCATCTAGAATTCGAAAGGACCTGGCAAATGCATTTTACAAAACACTGGTCCCACCCTAAAAATACGTCATGGGAGGACGAGAATTGAAAGAAAAGAAAGAGGGTGGTGGATGCCAAAAGCGGACATTGAAACGCGACTTGAACGTTCGAATTTCGCTGGAATATTCATTGCCGTCTCAACCTCGTCGAAGTGAGTTAATTTTATTGGAATAAATTATAGAGATTGTGTCTGAATTAAAGCCAGTAGAATCCTGTAGTGAATTATGTCAATCAATCAAAGGAAGAATTTCTAGCTTCAACTCTTTGATTTCTGTCAGAAAGAAATGATCCTGATGTACATTTGAATTTTAGCTGAGTTCTGTCTTCATTTTGAAAACCCAATAATATGTTTTCTGTTGATTTCTATTTTTGTAATATGTATATATTAGGAAGGGTTAAAAAAATATTTAGAGGTCGCTCAAATTATTAATTTTAGTTAAAAATGCTTATTGACAATCAAATCCAGACTGCTAGTAGAGTTCATGGGATTTTTGTTCTTTGAGCAGGTGATACTTAATTTTTTTAACGTGTTAAGAGTCCCTAAAAGATAATTAAAGCACAGCAAATACCAGCGATGTTTTTTTATCTGCAGTTGGATAAAAACGTTGCAAACAATTGAAAACTACAATTAACCAACGACGGATAATATTGTAGTTGTCAATTCTTTGAAACGTTTTTAACCAACTTCTGATAAAAATATCCCGGGGACTTACTGTGAGCAAATCCTCTTCATATTTGTAAACCATTACATTTTCCAGTGCAAATAATAAATTGTAAGTTTTGGGCTTTTTGAAGGAATAACCCTACATTTACATTAAATAAGACGGTTGCCTCTAGTAAGCAGACAAATATTCTGAGTTTTGAGTTACAACGCACTCCTGAAGCATGGCTGATCGACTTTGCCGCGTCACTTCCCCACAATATCCCACTTTCAAATTATTAAGATTGCTTATTTATATTTATTATATATGAATCTATTCATTATAATTCTATCATATATAATATTTCACCATTATGAATTAGATACTATAGCATTCTGGAGTTGAATCCAAAAATGTTTCGGCGAATCTGATTTCGTTTACGAGATACATTATATTTATTCCATTTTTAAGCATTTTCAAAAAAATTGCGCAGATATCTGAAATCGTCGAAACCGGTATATTCTGTGAATGTCGACTTCTTGACACTCTTTCCCCTGACACAAAATTAGGTTACTATACTTATTGGTAATGATTATAATAAATTTATGCGTAAATCTGCCATCAAATTTGCTTAAGGATTTCCTTATTTGTCACTCGTCCCGTCAAATCCATATAATATGGTAAAATTTACCCCAAACGATTTCCATGTGAAGTCTTAATTTTCAGCTAGTAAGAATTTTCGCAAGGAAAATGATTTAGTGCGTCAAGTCGTGGAAAAATCCAGTAATAAAACCTGCCCTTAATTTTGATAAGTTAGTTAAGCACGTTTGATGTGATTTCAAGCTCTGCTGAATAAAAACAAATTGATCTAATTTTCTCCAGGCGAGTTCCGGAGAAAAGTGTTCCGGAGGATTTAAATCCGATTAAATTGTATATTTCTCGTCGCGGGCGCGACCTTAATATTTACCGGATATGACAGGCAGCGCCTGCAGTGGCTAAAAGCCTGAAATCGTTGTTGGATAGAAAATGAAAAAATACTTGCATTGAATTCAATTCCAAGTTTGTTTCATCAAAAATGAAATATATTATTTCTTTTAGACGTACTTAATGATTTTAAAAAGAAAGATGAATAATACTGGAACCAATTTTGAATGATTATTATGTGCAAAATGTGATTTACCATCCAGTTAAACCCGTCTCAATTGCATTGCCTTTGTTAACATAATCTATACTACATGTCAACACAAATATAAATAGAGAAACAAAATAAATAGGAATAAAACGGGGTTTGAAGTTTCAAAATATAATGCAGTGTGATCCGAAAAAACTACTGTCAATTTGCCCCCAATATATGATGTTGAATTACAGGTTTCTCATAAATAAATAATCATTAGATATTCCTGTAATATATTTTTTTACTGCCTTCCGCCATGGGTTTCACAATGAAAAGTAACCACTATACCTAGCAAAGTATTTTTCACAATCACATAACCTTGCAAACAATTGTATTTTTCTCAAATCGCTAAACTTCAAATTCAGGAAACTATGAATCAAAATAAAATACTCAATTAAATTTTAATTTACATGAAATGTACTTCACATATTTTCAGGATGTTATAATTAGGCATTCTAACCTCAAAATCTGACAAATTGCTCTACTTCCGATGATAGATCGTAAATAATCGAACGCACTTATACTTAACTACCTACATAATACGATAATTTCTCGCAAATACCCAAAGTTCAGTAAAACGAGCGGTTACTTGACGCGAATTGTAAGGGGAAACGGAGCGTGAAGGGGGTGACTCGAAAAAGAAAAAATAGTTATCAGGGTTCGTAGTGCAGTGATTAGAGTGTTGCATTTTAATCCTAAGGGTCCAGCATTCGAGTCTTGATACCGAAGGAAAATGTTTTTTTATTTTTCTCAATGGAATTCGTTTTACTCCACAGCATTTGAAAATTTTCTCATGTGCCTCTGTGTTCTGGCTTTTGCAAACTACAAGTTTGTCCGTTTCTACATCCGAAGCATTCCAAAGTTTATATTATTTGAAGTCTGTTCGGTAATTGGAAAGTACAGAAATTCAAAGAAAATCTAACTTTGGAAGAAATTAGAAAGAAACATTCAAAAATTAATTGTCAGGCTGAAAGGTTTGAAATTTGTAAGCCACCAATACCGATATATTTAAAAGTTGATAGCATTTTAATTATAGAAAAGTATTCAAACTTTGAAAAGAAAACAGCTTCCCAAGAATTTGTTCTAATTGTACAATTATATCTTTGTTGCAGGAATAGTACTTTCGAATACAGGAGCAGGTGGTATACCTGTTGGTATCGCATTAGCAAGACAAAGACTGCAGCATCAGGAAACGTCCTCATCGTCAATGCGCAATGTCTCCCTGAGTCATCATACTACTCATCATGCGAGTTATCATCATTTCCAACCCGACAGCTTTGGTAAGTTATAAATATCATGAACAATTCTTTTCACTCAATGCAATGTCCAAAGAAACATTTTTTTATGGGAAAAGTTACAAAAAGAACTTTGAAAACTTTCAAATAGATTGATGACGTTTTGGTACAGTTCTCAAACTTCATAATGTGGAGACTCCTAAAAAGGCTACAAAGTAAATTACCGCTTGTCTTTGTTTTTATTTCATTTCTAGGATATTTATATTCCAGGAACTGTTTTAAAAGGCGTAAGAGTCAGGTATATCAAACTTTATGTTTCCGTTCTATGAGATAGTTCGGAAAAAGTGAAATACATACTCGCATTAGAGTTAAAAATTTCAGAAAAAATTGGAAGTTAGTCCTCTACCTTTGCCATTACCATGACGAGAAAGGAGAAAAACTGTTAAAGTTACGTAAACAAAAGAAAATCATTTTTGAGTATAAATCATTTTGAAAAGGGATGGTTGAAAAAATGTTTATTTTCAATCAAATCGACACTGTTTTTATGGATTTTTTTCTCAATACAAATTTAGATATTTTTGTTCATCAAATAGTGAACCAACATTTTTACCAGATTTCTAAAATAATATCTGAAGGTTGATTTTAATTCGTTTAGAATTTTTTTCAATATGCCTATAAAATTCGTGAATTTTCGTGTAAAAATGAATTACTTCTGTACACGCCTGTTCTATTATTCGTGTGCGTGCAGTTCCATCAACAGAATTTGCAACAAAAACTTAGTTTTTATGAAGCTTTTGAGCCTTTTGGTCGAGAAAACAAAATTATACCACACATAGAAAAAACTGGGGTTTCTATTGGAACCAATTTTTGGTTCCAAAGGAGCTGCAGCAAAAAGGAACCTCTCTTGCTGAAAAGGAACCCAAAATGATAATGGTTTCTAAATGAACC
>JAABKJ010010630.1:0-10926 GCA_011634705.1 Andricus grossulariae
TATATATATATATATATATATAGTTTTTTTTGTTGTCTGCAATTGGTGCTCTCGGAGGTGAGAAATTAGCACTGGTTAGTAACCTCAAATCCATAGGGACCTAATCTACCTTTCCGATACTGCTGCCGCCACCGTAAATTGCGGCGACCCTTGCAAAAGTAAGGTGAGAAAAGCTCGAGGTTAGATTGCAGAATAGGGGCGTCAACCCTATTTTGGCTGAAACAAATTTTTCTGTCGACAACAAACTTAGAATCTTTAATTGAACGATAAATGAAGCAATTTGACAAGACAAAAGTTAAAAATTATTGTTACTTTTGTTACTACGATGTCTCAAATCAGGGTCTATCACGGTATCGGAGTGATCATATTATGATCGATATTATTAACATTATTTTTGTCACCAGTCAAAGGGGCGCCTTCCCGCCCCCACGAGACGTTGGAAAATGGGTAGGGATTTTACCAACATTATTATTGTGACTATTCAAAGGGGTTTTAATTAATTATTTACAGTGTTTCTGCCCGTACGGATGTTTAAAAGCACCTAAACAGTGAGTTAAATATGGTCATTCCGATATCATGACAGACCCATATTTGAGACATCGTAATAAAAAAAGTAACAATAATTTTAAACTTTTGCCTCGTCAAATCCTTTTATTTGGCCTTCAATTAAAGATTCTAATAGTTTGTTTGCCGAAAAAAAATGTTTTCCTGCCAAAACAGAGGTGACGCCCCTATTCTGCAATTGCACCAAAATTCAAAATAGCTGATATAATATAGTAGAATAGTCATCAGTGACTCAACAAACTCTTTAGTACTGCCTTTTATTCAAGCCACGTGATTTTTGCATTTCAGTCCGCCATATTGGATCCGCTATTTCAAATTTCTCATTTTTGTCCACGGACTCGTCATCAGTGACCTAAAAACCCCTTAGGAAATGAACTTTCATAATGAATACGGAATTATTTGCTTGTATCAGTTTTGACACATAACGTCGACTTCGAGCATACCAGTTAAATGGTTAATTATTTCTCGAAAACTGAGGGGGATCTCATTTTGATATTTACAGGGATTTTTTAAGCTATTTATAAAAAGGGTTATATGATAAGCGACGTCTGTCGACGTTATAAGCGTTATAAGTTATAACTGACGAGCACTTTCACCGTCTGAGATTTTGAACAGCGCTACCTATCTTTTGGACGCGAAATTACCCCTGAGTAGCACTCTATGTAATATATGCTCTAAGTGGTCGTATTGTCATTTGCAGCCAATGTCACGCCGCTACCAACTCAAGTCTGCTGAAGAAAAAAAACTAACCGATTGTAAGTTTTCTGTTTTCAGTGATTCCACAATTTTTCGACATTCATAAGTCTTCTAAAATCTGTTTTCTGAGTAAGTCTGCGCTTTCAGTATTTGCAATATTTACTAATTCTCAAAATACCTCTCATCTTTTGTATGAAGAATTCAGGACATCGGTTATTAATGCCATTAATGCTAATGGTTTCACATAACCACACTCTTATTTCCAATTTATTCTTCAATGTTTCACAAAGCAAGTATTTTACTCAAGATGATGTGCATGTGTCTATTATTTTCTTTTATGTCCCTTTGTATTTATATAAACAATAGATGTGAAAAGAATCGGAAAAATATTTTCGAAAAAGTGCTTTGTAATGTCGCTCCAAAGATGGACTCGAGATATATTTACGTACCCGAAGTGGTTTTACGTGCTTCAGTTTTGAAAACACATCAGTGTTTAAACTGGCATATGGATTTTAGGTGTTTAATTAATTTGATGACTTAAGTTTTCAATAATTGTTTGTGAAATTTTATTTTCAATTATGTTTTACGCGACATACGGGACTTCACGCCACAAAGATTTGGTTATTATTCTCATTTTGGAGTAATTATAAAACCAAATTTTCCCCAACACTTACTTGAGGTTATATTAGATAATTTTTTTTATTGATTTGTTAAATGTATTCCTGAGAACAACAGAATAGAGTTTTGAGCACGCTTAAAAACTATATAATTATTTTACCTTCCAGATAAAGCGTCTCAATTTTAAAAAGATGTAATCATTCGAATCATTTGGGAGAAAAATATTTATATTTTCAGTTTTCAATGCGAAGGGAAGAGTGGTTATTTTCATAAATAAAATTCTGACCCAGTGAGACAAAAATGTTCGACGACTAACACCTTTGATTTTTATACAAAAATGATTTATTTACTATTACTATTATAACAATTTTCAGGTTCATTTAATTGAGAAGCAAAAATGGCAGACGCAGCTACGGAGGCTGGTAAAATTGTGAAGATGGAGGTGGACTACAGTAGCAATTGTGACACCAAAATTCCCGAGTGTAAAAAATTGGCTCGTGCAGGAAAGTTGCACGATGCCCTAGATCAATTGCTAGCACTAGAAAAACTCACCAGAACAGTGAGTATTAATTTTCTTACAAAATTCATATTCCTTAATCTTTTGATTAAAAAAGTTATTTGCGAGTATGTTTCCTTCAAAACTTGATTATAGATAAAAATATATTATGACATAATTTGTATCCTATAATATACTTTGCGAGCATCTCTGATCATTACATGATTCCAGGGTGCAGATATGGTTTCCACGTCTAGGGTACTCGTCGCAATTGTTGAAATTTGCCTGGAAGCTAAAAACTGGGCAACTCTCAATGAGCATATAGTACTTTTATCCAAAAGACGTTCTCAGTTGAAGCAGGCTGTAACGAAAATGGTACAAGAATGTTGTACTTACGTTGACAAAACGCCAGATAGAGAAACCATGATTAAACTGATAGAAACATTGCGTTCAGTAACTGAAGGAAAGGTACGTCCCAACAAAAAATCATTTTGATTCCATTTAGTTATCCTTTAACTATAATTGTTTCGAAAACAAATAATTTTTCTTGAAGATTTACGTGGAAGTCGAAAGAGCGAGACTCACTCATCGCTTAGCTAAGCTGAAAGAAGAGGATGGAGACGTTGCGGCAGCAGCGTCTGCTATGCTAGAGTTACAAGTAGAGACTTATGGAAGTATGTCACGAAGGGAGAAAGCGTCGCTTATTCTTGAACAGATGCGCCTTTGCTTGATAAAGAAAGATTTCATCCGCACTCAAATTATCGCTAAGAAGATCAACATAAAATTTTTCGATGATGAAAACGACGAGGAAACACAAGCTTTGAAACTGAAATACTACGAGTCCGTGTTTAATTCGAAGATACTAAATGAATGTATTGAATACCTAATTGAAGAACTGCAATTAAATAAACTCTTGTTTCCAGTTTAATGATGGAATTGGCGCGTCACGAGGGATGGCATCTAGAACTTTGCCGGCATAATCGCGCCGTTTTGGAAACGCCGACCGTTAGAGATGATCCTGAAAAAAGACATACGGCTCTTTCCCGAGCAGTTTTGTATTTGGTGCTGGCACCACATGAACCAGAACAAGCTGATCTCACTCATAGATTACTGGCTGACAAACTGTTAGATGAAATACCCATTTACAAGTGAGAATTGCTCGATATTATTCTTCAACCAGGAAATTCAGCATTAATTTATTTATTGTTCAATAAATGATAACTGAAAAATATAATTGTATCTATTTTTTACAGAGAACTGCTTCGATTATTCGTCAATCCAGAACTCATCAAATGGTCAGGATTGTGTGAAATTTATGAGCGGGATTTGCGATCGACAGAAGTGTTCACCGCTTCTACGGAAGAAGGCCGAAAACGGTGGGCCGATCTCAGAAATCGTGTAGTGGAACATGTAAGTTTGTTTCAGATTTCACCAGTTAGTTAGTAAAAATTCAAAAATGAAGAAAAACTTATATTCTTGTTTGTCTATAGAATATTAGAATAATGGCCAAATATTACACAAAAATAACTTTGACTCGCATGGCCGAGCTCCTGGACCTACCCGTTGAAGAAACAGAAGCGTGTTTGTGCAATTTGGTTGAAACTGGTGTGGTAAGCGCTCGTACAGATCGTCCAGCAGGTGTCGTGAAATTCACTGGAAGCCAAGAACCTGCGGCTCTTTTGGATGCATGGGCAGCATCCTTATCTAAGCTAATGGGTCTTGTCAATCATACGACTCACCTTATTCATCAGGAAGAAATGCTGGCCGTCGCTCAGTCTTAATATTCACTCTTCGTATAAGAAATATTTGCTTCAATGATCTTGTACACTCTTTTTTATTACTGCTTTCCTAGATCTAAGATGTATTTGACATGTATTACGATATTTAATAAATGAAGAATACGAATTTTTTAAGTCTTCAATACCCGGTATTAAAAAAATTACAGTGATTTGTGAACACGTTAACATCATCAACATCTAACTTTAATCTTCTCGAGGAAATTATTTATTAACGATGCCATTAATTCTTATAAATTTTTGTAAGAATGAATAAATCCACTGACTAGGGCCACCATTGTGTGTGACAATTTGACAACTGTTAGTTTTAAACGAAAAAAAAAATTAAAATTAGTTTTCCTAGTGAACAGTATTAAAAAATTATAAATAAATAAAAAGCTTGTGTAACTTACAATTTTGTTAAAATGTGCAAAAAACGTGTGTTTCGGATTTAGTTAATGGCTGAGGATATTTGTATGGCCTGCCGTATTGAATCTTGCATAATGAGTGGGGGACCTGGAAAGGGGTCAAATGGTGGGGGGATGCGGGCAAAATGTATACATATCAATCATGTCACTATATATTCATCCCGCCGGCCGTACAAACAAACAATTTGTTAGTTAATTGCACAATTTTTTTTTTAAATTGTATGTGTCAAACTTGCCAACTTGTATATAATGCATAAAATGGGCAAAACTCACAGAACCTTACGTTATATTTATCGAGCCGTTTATCTGCAAGCGGCCTAAGTGAAAAAAAATGAAACTAAATACGCAAAAACGACCTATTACATGTCCTCGACTGAATGATTATCGAATTGTGATCCAGCGAATTTTTAAAATGTCCGCTGATATCAGAGGTTAACATTTGAAATACAATAAAAACTGCTTAAATCTAATTGTGAGTAAAAAAAAATGTCATCCATACCAAAAGACGCTAACTGAATGAAATAAAAAAAAGTAGTTCAAAAAACCCTTCAAATAAACAAAATACAAGCTAAACCATGAACTGTTATCTCATTGTCATAAACGGATCTAAGTATCATAAAAAACAAAAAATGTGGATAAATGTGACTGATAAAAATTTCCGTGGTAATTAACTTTTCCTGTACAGTTCTAAAATCAAAATTCGGAAGTCAAAAAAGGATTCAGAAAAATTAAAATAATATACCAAAATAAAGGCAAGTTAAAAATGGTGTGCAATTTACCAAAAACGCAAACAAAATATGCATCGTGGAAAAGGGATCTTAGCAGAAATGGCATAAATATTCGTAAGATTCCTTTTCCTCTATCTTTATTCTCTATTTCTATTTTTCTCGAAATTTATATTTTAACGACTAGTAAAATATTTAGTAATATATACTAAGTAATATTGTTAATAATTTATACTAAAATATTTTTCACGAAAAAAATCACATGTATCCTGGAGATCGTAAATAATTACAGAGCCTTTGCGTTACAGTTTAGAGTTTGAATCGCTTTAATATTTTCATTAGAACTGAAAATAGTATAGTTATACATTTTTGTAATTTTAAGCAACACTTTATAATTGCTCAAATTTGTTAACTGTAATTTATTCCTAAAGGTTTGGTTCTCATTCATGATTTTTTTTAATTTTCCCATTGCCCGAAATTCCTTACTTTTTTTATATTTTTCAGTCTGCAAAGCATACAATTTTGTTTACATTACTTTAAGCTCATTTAAGTACAACAACTTAGGCTTTCAAATGACTATTGATTTATTACGCTAGCATTTTTGTTTTGTTAAATTGTTAAGCTTTAAAGCCACCTGACTCGAATTTTCTCGCCGATAGTAGTTTCCTTTTTGACAAAAGACTCCAATTATTAAGTTAAATATCTAAAAAGAAACTTTTGGTTTTAAATATTCAAGGAACTTTATTATTTAAATGTACCATTAGCATATTCTTTAAACTGTTGAATATAACTATGTAAATAATGAAATGAACACTCATTTTGAAACGAAACATGAAATTTAAAATCTTACATCAATTTAAAATGACCTTCGATTTTTTAACTGAGTTTTCCCGGTCAGTGGCCACCCTGCAATTTTAATGACTAGGAAAAAATTGTTGCAGACTGGAAAATTACTGGGAATTTTTTTCTTAGACTCTAATGAGCCAACCTGATTGTTAATTAGAATATTATTAACACGATTGTTAAGTAAATATTTGAAAATTTAAGTTCAACCTGCTGGACATAAATGATCTTAAATTAAATAATAATACATCAAATACCATTTAAACTCTATAATATGTAGTTTTATTATAATATATACAAAACATCACATTAAAGTGATAAAAATTAGGCTCCTCTGAAAGATTCGCTTCGCAGGTTGCAAGTGTAACTGCATCGCTTAGGCGTCGCGACGAGGAACATAATGACATTTATAATAAAAATTGTGTTAACACAATTATTTACACAGTAAATTGAAAGTTGCCTTGCCTCTCCTTCTAATCAAAGAAAAAACTTCGAATAAGTGTGTTCAGAGATGGCATGATGAAGAATAACATCGGTAGAAAAATAAAAGTACAATTATTATTTTACTCGTATGTTATCTGTAAATTTACAACACTCTCGAAAACTATGCAGTCTCTTTTTTGCGATTCAGCAGAAATTTCATGAAAAAAAAAACAAAGCGCATTTTGCCTGACGGTAATCTATAACGACACGTGTATCGGATGGTTGCATAATGCATACCAGCTACACGTCTAAGAGAACTGATTGAAATGAATTATGACTCAAAACAATGAAACTAAAATGGTTTTTAAATTACCTTTGTAACACCTTAGGCCTGATGCTCAAAACTTTTAATCTGAAACCTCGAATCATTTAAGTTCTGGAATATGTAAAATTAAATTATTTGAATTCCACTTTTTCAATAAATAAAAAAATTAATACTGTATGAACTGTTATTCGAAGCAGAAACTCAGGCAAGTATTTACCATACTTGCTATCTTTTCCCAATGATCTGTTATCTAAATCTGCATTTCTTATTTAAGGCAGCAGCAGTCTTAATGTGTATATTGTATCATACAAAAATACGTTTTGCTTACAGATTATGTACGTTTAAGAAATATTCAGAAATTCTCCTCGATTTATCATCACGCATTTGGAATTATGTACAACCTTAATACTAATATTATTTTGTTTCGATTGACGTAGTACAACGACACGTGACACTGCTTTGTAGTTCAACTTTCGATAACTAAGAACGTGATTCATAACACAAAACATTTTTAGATTCTGATTTTAAGTACATTTTTTGTAACAATACGAGCAAGATATCTTTCCAGTAATTTTCGGTAACTGTACCGTAAATTTTCAGAAAGTTTATTTTTATTGTTTCTCCAATCAAAAATTCCCTGAATTTATTATAAAAAATATCGTGTGTAAGAGGTGCAGATATTAGAAATACTTACAAACTGTTCTCAAAAATCTGTACAAAGCCATGCCACATACATTTTTAAAACAAATAATGAAGAAATACCTATTTCGATCATTTAAAAATACATCTTTAAAAAATATTGTTGAAATCACAAAGCAATACATTATTTTTAATATGATTTTTGCATTCATCATCACATTTTATTCCACAAAATTATTGTGATAAATTATGATCAATGTAAAAAAAGAATGTCGAATCTAAATGCAACATTGTCGGTACTTCAACAATATTATGGGCCAAAAAATCAAAACTTATGAAACACAAAATTTAATTGTGCGAAAAAATTGCCATTTCAAAAGAAAAATCGAGGCAAAACAAATTTTAAATCAAGAAATAATTTATCCTTGCGCAACGAGGCCGAAGTTTTGAATTTATGACCAATTTTCTATTGGCTAAAAAATTATGGTGAATTTTTTATAAATAGAATGTAAAATATTAACTGATTGGAAAATTGTTTGGTCTCGATTTGTTTCACCAAATCACAACTTTTCAATACTATTACATTTTTTTTCGAAAATTGCAATTTGAAAAAAAAACATCTTACAAAGTTCTCTAAGTTAAATTTTAATTGAAGGAAGAAAAACAGGATTGGATCAAATTGAAATTTGATAATGAAAAAAAGACATAACTAAAATTTGGCCTAATTTTTAGTAATTTAGATCTAACAACTTTACTGGTTTCACAAGACTAAGAAAAAATTGACAGGAATTACCATAGTTTTGTTGTCATGATTTTAAAAAATGGCTTCGCTATTTCATTTAAATTAACTGCCCAACCAGAATTTTGAATAGCAATGAACTTTGCTATCACATTTTGTAAAATCCAATCAGAAAACAATAATCATCTCCATAGACAGTTTCGGAAATAAATTTGATTTACACTTGGTGAAATCAGCTATATCCTAAAGTAGCTATATTTCTGTTGAATATGATCCCTTTCTTAATACAATCTAAATGCTAATAAAGCAATGCACTTGACTTAAAGTAACAAAGAGAATACAAATTTCAAGGGACACAAATTGCAAGGAAGGGATCTGAACTAAAATAAATATGAACGTAACGCCATTTACAACTACTTTATCATCTGAAACTGGTACAAAAGTACTCGGCCACATTTGAAAAATTCCAAATTGCTGTCACCATTCATGCTCCACTTTTTCAATGAACTCAACAAACTCTTCATAAACTTGTTCACTTTAGTCAACAGTTAGCACCAATTTGATTTGGTATGAGGGCGTGATTGCCCAAGTTCTTTTTTCTACAGCTCAACGAACACAAATCGGTTGAATGCAAATAGGTGATTGCTTCAGAGGCTTGGTTTCCTGTCCTCCTCTTATGATGGAAACAAAATTAATTCATGAAGTCAATTCTCCAAAGCAATTTCAATTTTTCAAGTACTGCATGGTAACAACTACTCAATCACATTAAGAGGATAAAACTGTTTGAATAATTGAAATACCCAAAGACATGTTAACGCGTACTAGAGAAAAAAGCCTTTAAAAATAAAGTTTTGTAAGTTCAGTAGAAAATGTTTAAGTAATATCTATCACATTAAATTAACAAATGTGTGCATTATTTTGTATTTGCTTCCAAGTGAAATGCGTGTAAGTTTAATAGTACAATATTAGCAAATCAGCATTTCATGTGTATATTGTATAATGGAAATTGTAAAATTTCCTTTGATATTATACATATCTAAATCGGTATGTAATTCTGGAAGTCAATGGATGATAAAATAAAGTTAAAAGTTTTAAAACGCTGGGAGAAGAATGGACACGGTATTTTGATTTTTAAGAACTCCGTTCTATTTGATCAATACGACCGATAAAATGCAATATAGTAAACTTTAACCTGTATGTCGCTGAAATTCGTGTTTGTGCTTATCTTAAACATCAAGTAAAAAGGGATTTTTAGAAACAAACTTTACCCTTTACAATCTGTTTACTTTGTACTAACTAATCTTTCACTACAAAATGAAACGGTTTCGTCATTTTGTGTATTATTTGGATCGTTCCACTTATTCTAGCCGAGACGATTTGATTTATCTGGTATTAACTTCGGATATGATGTAATGTGGAATAGTTAAACGAGAAAAGTATGTTTATAGACTTAAAAAACATTTTCCGCTGTTTATGGCTTGATTCTCGTGGTCTCACCCAGTTCGTCCAGGTAGCACGGTGCTGCTCCAC
Source organism: Andricus grossulariae (assembly GCA_011634705.1). Classification (NCBI taxonomy): domain Eukaryota; kingdom Metazoa; phylum Arthropoda; class Insecta; order Hymenoptera; family Cynipidae; genus Andricus; species Andricus grossulariae. The sequence goes on from JAABKJ010010630.1 coordinate 9,802, forward strand.
TATCAGGTTTCGCATCTGTTGACAAAAAATGTAATGAAAGAATTGTATTGGGAAATTGCATATTTATCAAATAGAGGGTGGCACCCAAAAATCACAAAAAAGTTCCAGTTTTCAAAATTTTTCCCGCTCATTCTTTTCTGGTTCATGCCTTTAAGAAACTGAAAATTTTATACTTTGAAGTATTCAAAAAAAGAATTTCCAAATTTTTAATAGTAGAATAATTATGAAGTACATACTTGCAAAAAATGAATTTCAAGTTTAGACCTCCAAAACTAAACCATTCAAGTATAGAAAAATCATAATTTCACAGATTATAAACGAAGCATTGAAAAATGGTCAAATATTAAGGCCTTTAATATTTAACTTTAAAAGTTTGAAAGAATTACATTTTTAACTGTACAAGTTTTAACGTTTCTGTTTACATTTATTCATTTTAAAACGATTCATTTTGAAATCTTTACAATATTGTTCAAATCTTAAAGTATATTAGGGAAACTTCTAAATTACAGGAGTGGAATTCCACACCTGCTCTAGTTCCAGATGTGGAGTACTTCACAAACTCCACACAGTTCGCGTCGGCTTTGAAGTAGACGACATTAAAATAGGAACAATTTTTATCTTTAGGCTTGTTTACTGTCATGCTAAAGAAAAACTTACGTAAGTACAAGTTTGGACAAACATATAATCGAGGAAAACTGTTTGTATCAAGAACCCAATTTATAGTAGAGTTACATCCAAGCATATGTCAACTTGGTCCTTGGTCACCACGCCGTTGCTTTGCCCCGATGGCGAAGAAGTTTTAACTATTTTATTAACCTTAATAGCACGGAACATGTAAAATGTCCGCCCTTAGGAACGTTCCACTGGCACCTTAAGAGAACTTACCGTTACTGTTATTTTTAACAAATAACTCGTGAACCGTAAGAGATAGGTAAAAATGGATGTCATTTTTGAGTTTTGAGTACCGCATATACTACACTATATTATTATTATTATTATTATTATTATATCATTAAGCCGTTTCCCTTTCGGGGTAGGCTTGAATTGTTCGGTGGTAAAGTAGTGATGTGTGGATGGGTATATAGGTGAAGGATAGATAGGTATATAGGTTTAAGGTATAGATAT
>JAABKJ010010631.1:0-10926 GCA_011634705.1 Andricus grossulariae
ACCTATCTACCCTTCACCTATATACCCATCCACACATCACTACTTTACCACAGAGCAATTCACGCCTACCCCGAAAGGGAAACGGCTTAATGATATAATAATATTTCCTTGTGGCTCCTGAATATCTAAATCACCAACTAAGTAGAAAAAATAAAACCGTATTTGTTGGTTAAAGAATGGTGAAACGTAAAAAGTAGCAGGTTCAATTGTTTGCGGGCCGCGACACTGACACCGCAGTGGAGAGGCGGCGCACGGCCTCGCTAAAGTGACGATATCTTGGGACCTATAAGAGTCTCCATGATATTTTTTTTCTTTGTTCAAAGAGGTAATTTCACAAGGACATCATTGTATCGATATTTAAAAAAAAAATTGAAAGGGGAGTAATTCACGAAAAATGAAATCAAAACATTTTTTTCACTTTTTTCCGGGCGAAAATTTTTGTTTATTCATTAATTGTATTATATTCTAAAAACATATTGTTTTAACTCTAACATGTCCAAATTTGATCAAAATCCAATCAGTGCTTCCAGAAATATCGATAATTTAAATAATGTAACTCCAAAATTCAGCATAGCGTAACTTCCGTAATTTTGAAAATTTCCGAAAATCCTCAGAGGCTAAAATTTCTTTTGTAAAGCACTACAATTTCACAAAGTTTCATTAAAATCGAACAACCAACTGCAGATTCTGATATTTCTGACGTGTACCGACCCATTAATGAGTTTATTATTTAAACCATTTTTTAATAGTTTGGATTTGGGAATTTTCTACTTCGAAAATTAGCCCGTGTCTGTAACTTCATAGTATCGCGTATTTTATTATGTTGGCAATTTTATTTTATTTCGAGAATTATCTTTATCTAATTATGTAATTTCTGTAGCATTTGATCAAAAATATGAAAGGATGTAATGGTTTTTTCCAATTCTTTGACTCTCGAGCATTGGAAGCTTAACGAGTCAGTGTTAAAAAAAGTTGACTTTGGTGCAGGGAAACGAACACTTGGCCGCCGGCTCGGAGCCCAATGCAGTACCACTGCACTGCGCTTACCACGAAGTCGGTGATAAGTTACATACAATCATTCGATCACCATACTGCTGCTATAACTGTGTTACAAGTAATTAAATTTTCTCCTATAAAACTGACTATAATTAAATACTCATATCTTAGAAATACAATTCTGATCTTAATAATCGATGCGATAACGAAAATGAGATAACGACTATATGACACATGTATCATATAAGTAAGTACCAGAATATTCTTTAGTTACAGTGTTAATACAATTCTTCGATAATACATACATTAACAAGTTTTTTGTCTAACTAGAAAATATGAGGATTTTTTATACACTTCTCATATGCTTGTCGGTCATCTTCGATTATACTGGTAAATATAATCATACAATACGTCTATAATTCTAATTATATTTTGTAAGCTATTTGAAAATAAGCCCAATTGCTATTTTCTTCCAAACATTATTTGATTTTGTCTGAAAAGAGTACAAATATGAACTGAGTTTATTCGCGGAGAATCCAGAATGTATGTGTTTGTACGAGTATGGAATGCCAAAAGTGTTCTTGATATAAAATTTGTACATATATCAAAAGCAAAAAGGACTGCGAGTTAAAGGAAAAGCAGAAAATTTATTTTTCGATGTCAGCCTTAGTTCGAATCTCTTACCGTACATCTTGGCACGTAGCAACATTAAACGTGCAAAAAGGGTACAATACCCTTATTTTTCAAAATCGTATTTTTTGGTCTTACCCGCTAGTCTATTTTGAATTCCTCAAAAAGGTGATCTACCAATTTTAGTCAAATCGGTCATATTAACCCGTACTCCAAAGACCCTTGTGTTCGCCATCGATTTAACATGGGAAAAAGGCAATTTCTTTCCATGTTCAATTTCCTCCCACATAACTCGTTGAAGAAAAGCAGGAAGAACTTTTTTCACAAATTACACTTGTACGCGAAAAAACGGTCTTATCTACCAGGAAAGACAATCATTTCTCTACGTTTTTGAGGTCATTGAAGCCGAATCCGGGGTCGATTTGACTCAGATCGCATTTCGTTTCGAACGTAAAAAGAAGTAAAAAAAAGTTTCAGCTTTCATCACTTCTTTGAGGTTAGGAACGAAATGCGATCTGACCGAGTCAAACCACCCCGGGATTCGGATTCAGCGACCCCAAAAGCTTACAGAAATATTTGTTTCGCTTGGTGGACAAGACCTTTCTTTCGTGTGCCTGTGATATTCAACAAGTTTTGATGTTTCTAATTTTATTCATGATGATAAATGTTCTTCTTAGTTTTAAGAACAATTTTTCGTTGTTTAAACACAGCAGACTATCGTCGTCGAATTGTAGGCGCCAAGAAAAAAACATTGTCGGTGAAGCAATATGTATTCGGCGCTTATTCCTGATAACAGTTTTACTAAACTCAACGAAAACAATAAAACTTTAACAATGTAATTAAAACCTCTTAGTTGATTTTTCGATTAAAAATATATGTATTTTAAACAAGAAACAATGGAATTCAATAAAAAAAGTACGAGCTTTCAGCCAAATAGTTGAATTTTCAACCAAGAAGATTGCTAGAGAAATACCTTCTTTTCATTGTATTCAATGAACTGTGCATTTACACATATTTGAAGATTTTCGAAATTATTTAGGCAAATACAAGCATTGTTCACATTCATTATAAGACGCATCGCATCCATAATAGTTATGTATATCATAAGTTCATGAAACGAACAGCGTGCTATCCAGCACATAGTGTAATAAAGTTCAATTGATATATGCATTTTTAAGTGATCATCAATTAAACCTAGGTCTTTATTGTTTAAAAAATATTAATATTATATAAAAAGAAGAGAATATTTTTATGTGTGTTCTAGGTGTGGTCGAAAATTTAAACAAAATATGTGATAACACATTATAAAGTAAATAATAGTTCTCACTCCATGTTCCGTACAATAAAATTTCCGATGCTTTCGATGTAGTCAAGAAAAAAATATCCTTTGACATTTTCAGGTTTTGAAATATTAGAACGATTTTTTATGTGAACATTTTTTTGACTTTAATACCACAAAAGATGAACTTGCCACCCAAATAGAAGACTTTTCAACATAAAAGTGGAATTTTTGATAAAGAAAAAAATAACTGGTTAACCAAGTACTATAATTTTCAACAAAATAATTAAATTTACAATAAAATAATTGAATTTTCAACCAAATTGTTTAATTTTCAACTCACAAAGATGAATTTTTAACAGTTTAATAAAATGTCCCTACAAACAAATTAAACTTCAAAGGAAAACAACTAAGCGACTGTTGGTTCTGGCGCTTCGTGCTTGATGATATATTTATTTCGCGCTTCGACTATAATTTGGTGATTGTGAATTCTCTATTGTTAAAGCTCCTTCGGCTTTAACGAACACATTCTCATCACGAATCTCGTGCCTCGCACTCAATTTTTTCCAACATTAAAACTTTTCTTATGAATTTTCTTTTTCTTTCTTAACTTATGTTTAACACTTTCATGTCAAATGTATATAACATTTATTTATCTACCTTGGCCTGGGATTGCTTATTGGGATATTGCAATATGAAGTACAAATTTTATTCACCATGATTACTTTAATATTTGTTTCTTATTTTGCATTAAATTTTATTCTAAACTACCATAAAAAATGTATCATTTCAATAAATTTAAATAACTGCAATTGATAATATGCATTGGTATTGAAACATACGTATTTTCATTGTCTTGTTTTTATAATTGAAAAGAGTACGCATCCTATAAGAAAAAAGCAATTTTGTTATTAAAAATTTTATTGAATTTTGTGTCGTTTTCCCATACATTTAATTTGTGTATTTTTAACGTTATTTTTTACGCTTTAAACTAAAAATACATATCCTAGCGTAAAGTGGTTTCCACCAAATTTGTAGTTATAATTTGAGCAAAAAATTTTGTTACATAAAATGTTACTGTAGCTTGTGCATTTTTTCCAAACAGGCAATTTTTGTATTTTTAATATATTTTTATAACAAGAGTTCATAAAAAAATTTGTAAATTTTTTTTGGTTGAAAAACTTTCGTCTTTTCATTTTTCTTCTTCTCTTGTGTCGTTTTTTAAAGAGTTTAATTTTTTTAGTTCTCATATTGTTTTTTACGAATAAAACAAGAAATACGCGTTCTTAAAAAAATTATTATAAGAAAGGTATATCTCCTTTTTTAATGAGCACCTTTTGTCAATTCATTTTTTTGATAGTTTTTGTCGTTTGTCCAAAAATTAAATTTTTTATTTCTTAATGTTCTTTACGAATAAAGGAAAACCCGCGCATCCTATCGAAAAATATATTCTATCGAATAACTTTTTTTCTATTATTTTCTTGTAGCTAGTTTCGTTTGTCCAAAAATTTAATGTTTTTTTAATGCCGTTTTTCAAAGAATTTAAAGAAAAACTGGGCGTCCTATCAAAAAATGATTCTGAATAAATTTGTATATCTTTATTGAATGTACAGTTTTTCTCCATTCATATTTTTTAGTATATTGTATAATTAGACCGGAAAATGAAATTTTTTATTTTTCATTTTATCTGTGCTATCAAAATTTGAATCTTTGATTTTTCAAGAAAATTGAAAAGTTGTTACGAAAGTGATGTTTGGCTGAACATTTTCATATTCGTTTGTTTTTTCGAACTTTGTAAGTGCTGTAACTCTGGTAATTTTTTTTTTGTTTTGTTTTAAAAAGGCCATTTGGATGAATTGTTCGCCTTTTTGAATACTACGAAAGGCCGTAAATAGTATTTTGAAATTCGAAAAAAAGTGATCTCAAAAATATTGAAAATGCTCTAACTTTTTGAATTTTTGTCAAAAATGGCTGGCTAACGAACTTGACCATCATTTTGGGGCAGTAAAAGAGTGTGCTAAAGGCCAATCCAATCTGTCAATCATTTTGAAATTTATCGTGCTCACAGACATACATACATACGTACAGAATTACAGAGACACATTCGTGAAAATCTGTTTTTCGGGTTCAGGGGGTCTCAAAACGTGGACATTTGACAAAATCGAGGTGGAGGGGGGGGGGCAAATTTTACAAAAATCCAATACCTTTTTTGATTAGAATTAAAAAAAAAAACAGTCCAATTTTTAATCAAACAGTTGATTTTGTAACAAAATAATTTAATTCTCAATGAAGTAGTTGAATTTTCAACTAAATAGTTGAATTTTGAACGAAGAACATTATTGTTCTCCCAAAAAGAACTAATTTTGCAAAAACTATATGAATTTTCCAGGTCCGGTCCGGACCCGGACACATAAGAATTTACAGGTCCGCGTCCGGACCCGAACCCTTTAGAAATTAAAAGGTCCGGCTTCGGACCCGGACCCTCAAGGAATTAAAAGGTACGGGTTCGGTCCTGGACCCTTAAAAAAATTAAGAGCTTCGGGTCCGGACCAGAACCCTTTAGAAATTGAAGGGTCCAGTCCGGACCCGAACACTTAATGAACCTCGGGTCCAACCTGAAAGGCTCCTTCAATTATATTTATGAAATTTACAAATTGGTTATTTGCCAAATCCAAAGATTTTAAGAAGTAACTCTGAATTCATGGGATTCAAAGAATTCATGGAATTCCTGGAATTCAAGGAATTCATGAAATTCACGGAATTAATTAAATTCGCAGAATTCGTGAAATTCACGGAATTCATGAAATTCGCAGAATTCATGTCATTCAGGGAATTCATGGAATTTATGTAATTCACGGCATTCTTGTCGTGTAACTATACTCCGCATACGTAAGTGCCATAGAACTCTAATGTGCATATATTATAGCAAATTCGGTTATCCTGCACTGGCGCACTCCAGAGCATTCTGACCTGCTCCGAGGCGGGTCGAAGGAAGAAGGAAGGGCGTAAGAAGAAGTAAGAAGGAGCAGGTCGGATTGCTCTGCCGTGCACCAGTGCAGGATAACCGAATTCGCTATTAGTGACATATAACTATACTGCGCAGCCATAACTACCGGGTTGCTATACTACGCATCCGTAAGTGCCATAGAACTCTACTGCGCAAATGTGATTGGTATGTAACTGTTATGCACATCTATAAGTACCCCCTGACCTTAATACGCAGTCATAATTGCTGGGTATATGTGCATCTATAAGTACTCCTTAATTAAATGCGCAGCCATAATTGCCTTGTAACTGATCTGTGCAACCGTAAGTGGCGTATAACTCTACTAAGCATGTTGAAGTGATTTGTGTCTGTGCTGCTCATCTATATATACCCCTTGACCTTGATGCGCAAGCTTAAGTTCCATGTAACTGTACTCCTCATCCGTTAGTGCAATAGAACTCCACTGTGCGGATTGAAGTGATATGTGAATCGGCTGTACACCTATAAATACCCCCCCCCCCTCCGACCTTACTGTGCAGTCATGAATTACTTGCAACAGCCCTTCACATCTGGCAGTTCCATACAACTCTACTGCGCACATGTGAGTGATATACAACTATCCTGTGCATCCCAAGCTAACACCTAACCTTACTGCGCGTCCACAAGTGCCGTGTAGCTGTTGTGCAAACCCGCTAGGGGCGTAGAACTCTACTGCGCATTCCAAAGTAACCCCTAACCTTACTGCGCAGCCCTACGTGTTGTTTAACTGTATTTCACATTTCAAAATAACACCTATCCTCACTGCGCAGCCGCAAGTGCTGTTGACCTGCACTGCGCATCTGGTGGGACCATATAAATCTACTGTGTAGCTGTAAGTGCTATATAACTTTACTGCACATCTGTGAGTATTCATCACCTTACTGTGCAGCTATAAAAGCCGTGGAACTGTAGTGCGAATCTGTAAGTTTTGTAGTACTCTACTACGCAGATGTCACTGCTATACAACTCTACTGCGCAGATGTGAGTGCTATGCAACTATACCGTGCATCGCAAAGTGACACCTCACCTTACTGGGCAGCCACAAATGCCGTGTAACTGTACGATGCACATGTAAGGGTAATAGACCTATGCTGCGCATAGTTAAGCGATACGAAACTCTACTGCACATATGAAAGTAACTTCTAGCCTTACAGCGCAGCTGAAAGTGCCTTGTGACTATACTGCGCAGCCATATGAACCGTACAACTGTACTGTGCATCCGTTATCTGCACATAACTTTACTGCGCATATGTCAGTACTATGTAACTCTACTGCGCATCTCAAGGTAACACCCAACCTTACTGAGCAGCTATAAGAGTCGTGTAACTGCATTGCGCATATGTAAGTTTCATATACCTCTACTGCGCAGATATACGTGATATACAACTCTACTTCGCATATAAAAGTAACCCCTAACGTCACTGAGCAACCATAATTGCCGTGTAACTATACTTCGCATCTGTAAGTGCAATGTAACTGCACTGCACATCTGCAAGTGCCGTGCTACTTCAGTGCGCGGCCATATATGTCATTGAACTCTGATGCGCAGCTATAAATGCCGCGTAACGTTACTGCGCATAATAATTTGAAGTATCGCTTGTCTGCGCATCCTTAGTTCCAGTCGAACTCGTTTGCGCAATTTTAAGTTAACGTAATAATTTCAATTCGTCGAACTAAACTCTCTTGAATCGCGAATTTTATACTTGCTAAACGAAACTGATAAATCTGAAGTCCTATTCAATTTAAGTGTATATTGATCAACTAAATCAATGTCAGTGAACTGAAATAAGGCGATAATTATAAAAAAGTTACATGATTCACTTAAAAAAACAAACATTTATCAACTTTTCGTAAAAATGTATGTAAAAATGAAATTTCAAATAAAGGAGCTGAAAATATTTCTGTATCTTCTTTTGGAACATTTTTTTGTTATAAAAAATTCTACCTACTTTGCGGGCACATTCTCATAATTTTTCAATTTAAATTAATGTATTTATTCTCTCCCTTTCACGGGTTTGAGGGCCTCCGCTCCCTGTACAGTACGTTACAAAAGCACTTATACTACCTTAATAATACTTACTACCTGAATAATAATATTCGACCTATATTAACTTATATGCTATCGCTTTGTCTTAAAAAATTACTCTCTTGATTTGCTGACTATTGAGTTTCCTGGGCTTCCATTTCCTCTTACCATTTTCGTTAACGTGATTTTATTTACTTTACTGTCCTTGTATAGGAGTGCGCGATTGGCCTTTCCCTACTGAATGCCCTTAACTTTCTCTCATTTCTTCCAGTATCATTATCCAGCTTGCCCCTTGTCCTTCCATCGAAGATCCACTTTATCTTGTCATCCACACTCTCACCACCTGTTTCCTCCCCCGTACATCTCTCTGAAACATGCCCCCAAGATTCTATCTCGTAATAACAGACTCTACATCTTCTTTCCTCTTCATCCATCCAGTACCCACACTTTCTCATTCCTTCTCACATCCTAAATCGTGTAACGTGGTTCCATTTACTCTCCTTTTTTACCTTTCTTAAATATTCTAGTTCTCCTTCAGCCTTCACTACCTTATACCACCTGTTATACTTAGATTCCACGATTTTTTCCACATTTCCTCCTCCTCCTTAATTATCAGTTCATTCTCTAACTCCTGCCATACTCTGACGTCTGCTCTTATATCGCATTCTCTCCTCCTATATTTTTTCTCTTCCTCCCACCGTGATCCTTCTGTGTTATCCCTAGTCTCTTTGTTTACTACTTCCCGTAGACAAGCTTATGCTATCCTGCTTCCCTCCCCCCTCTTTAGTTTCTCCTCTTTATGTTCTCTTAATTTGTTTAATCACCATTTTACCTCTACTTAATTCCTCCCTCAACATATATCCTGGAGAGCTCCAGATCTCTCCCAATTCCCATCTCAAGAATCTCTCCTGCATACCTTCCACCCTTTTGTGCTGCTTCCATCCCCAGATCTTCACTCCATAACTTTGGAATGACCACACCAACGCATCAAACATCCACAGACTCATCTTCCAGTCATCTTTAAACCTTCTCTTCTCTATACCTCACACCTGCCCCATTACTTTATTTGCACATTCTATTCTTCTCCTCACCTGTAGTTCAACCCCTCGACCTGTTCCACTTTCTCCCCGTACATCTTCCATTCATATTCTACATTTGCCCTTCTCTTCCTAAAAATCATCACCTTCGTCTCATTTATATTTACCGTTAGATCTTCAATTCTTACATACTTCTCAAACACTCTCATTAAGAGAATCATCTCTCTCTCTCTCGTCATCCGATAATAAGACTATATCGTCTGCATGCGCTAAGGAATATACCTTGCTATTTCCCAAAAACGTTCCCCCTTTGCCTTTCTTCTCCAGTTTCTCCTATAGATCTGCCAACAAGAGACTGAATAGTAGTGGGCTCAGTGGGCACCCTTGTCTGAGCCCCCTTCCACTCCAAAAAATCTCCCTTTTTTTCCCAATCCTCACCCTTATCTTATTCTCTTCGAATATCTCCTTTATCCTCTCGACCAACCCTTTATCCAACCCCGTCTTTTTCTTAACCTGCCATAACACCTTCCTGTTTACCGAGTCAAATGCTGCTCTAAAGTCTACAAATAAGGCGACTAACTTCCCTTACGTCCTCCCTAAGTTCCAATTCACTAGATAATTCAGGACGTAGATGTGGTCTACTGTTCCCATCCTTTTCCTGAAGCCCATCCTCCACCTTTTTCCCCTCTCTTTTCTTAATTATCGGTACCACCAACCCTGTCCTTCATTCCGGAGGGCATCCCTCTCCTCTCCAAACCTTATTGCATACCTCCCACATTTCCATTCTCACCCGTTCTCCTCCAAACCTGAAAGCCACGTTCTTAATATAGTCCTCACCTGTTGCCTTGTTTCTTTTAAGCCTTCCTATCGCTCTATTCAATTGCTACCTACTTATCCCGGTATTGCTATCATCTTCCCCTTCTATTACCTTCCTCTTTTCACCTAACACCTTATTTTCGACTCCTCCCAACAGTCACTTAAAGTACGGGGTCCTCTCATCCATCTCAATTTCCTCATTGATGTCCTTCTTCCCTTCTTGTTCCCTATTGATTGTTAGTTCTTTTAGCTTTTCAGGGCAAGCGTCCACGTTTTCCCCTTCTAGTCCTCTAATCTCTTCGTTCTCCATTCTTTTTTTAGATTCTCTTAATTTATCCTCCCCCCATTTACCAATTTTTACTTTCCTTTCGCCTGTTCTTTCCCTTTTTTCGCTATGCCGCTTTCATCCTGAGCATCTCAATGTCGCTATCAGCGGGAAGTGTTATGAGCCTATTTCATTACCTACTTCCACTTTATCCATTCTCTTCCTTATTCTTTCTTCTGCTAGATTGTAATCTATCACTGTCTTCGCTTTACCTGTAAACTTCACTTCCCCTTATTCATCTTCCCCTATATTTCCATTACAGATAAACCATCCCTCCTCTCCTAACAGATTCAAAAGAGTTTTACCCTCCCGATCTATCTCCCTGTTCTTGGGATTTCTTCGAAAAGTTTCGCTTTTTTCATCCCATATCTCCCTCCACCCCCCCCCCCATAATTCTCCTATTCACGCGTTTAAGTCTCCTCCTAACAAGACCAACTGTTCATTCCTTTCCTCTATCCAATCCCTTAATACTCTCAATCCTTCCTCTTCTCCTCTCCTTCTATACACACAAACGATCGCCACTCTCTATTTTCCTACCTTTATTCTTCTCACCATCATGCCCTCCAGCTTTTTTTCTCGATCTTCCACTCTTTCGTTTCCCAACAGCTTCTTTTCAACCCCTGGCACCATGCCTCCTATCGCTCTTCCCTTCTCACGTTCTTTCCTCGCTTCTTGCATTGTCCACATATAACCCTTCGGCAAGTTTCGTTTCAAGCGGGTGACGGACAACTTTGCACGTAGCAACTTTGCACGTGCCCAACTGTGCACGTCGATGGCCGGACGGACAACTGT
>JAABKJ010010632.1:0-10926 GCA_011634705.1 Andricus grossulariae
AGAGCTTCATATCCGTTTTTGCGCAAAAAGGATACCTGATCTCTTAAATACTGAGGCGTTTTATGAGCATATTCCGGTTGTATATTGACCCAACGGTCATGTAACCTTAGCATGAATCCTATTCGCGCCGGTGAGCTTCATTGCCAATAGGTAAGGATGTCCCCCCTGAGTTGGTCCGACCACTTGAATCGATTTTCTCGCGTTTGTCCAGGGCCATTGCATCAGGGAGTTAGCCCAATGCAATGCGGCTGACTGGAAGAGCCAGAGCTCTCGGGCGATGTGGTCGCCACATTCCTACGCCCCATGGCGTTTTATTATTATTATTATCCGTAAGTCAGCTCTTAACTCTTAGCTTTATGTGAAATAAGACCACTGACTCCCGTCAATATAAGCCCAATCCTATAAGTATATCCTAACAACTACATTTTTTAAATTAAAAAAAAATGGTAAACATTAAGTATACAGGGTATACAGTTGAAATTGCAATCGTAATCAATTACAGACTGTAATGCATCTGTGTTTCTCAAAGGGGTAATTAGATCTGGGGACTTTTGTGAAATAAATTACAAATATAATTGCACGTAACATCAATTAGTATTTAGATTTTTCGAAAAAGAATTTGTAAGATTTTGGATTTAAAAATATATTGACTGTCATTTACACCATTCAAAACCAAAGCTTTTAAAATTTTAAGTCGATTTTTTGACGAAATTGAGTTTTCTTTAAAAGTCATACTTTCTCGCTTCTTTACACCTATTCAGTGAAAAAATTAAGGTTTTGAAATTTTTTACCCTAAAATTTAGTATTAAAAGATATTGAAATATTTTTACATTTCAAAGAATTCAAACTAAATGAATGAATTACACTAATACTACATATGTTCCCTTTTTCTGTTAAATAGTATTATTTTTTTATAAAATAAATAAAAATATGTAATCCAGGTGATTTTCTTAACGATTTATATACTATTTTTATTCATAAGACCAGGAAAAACTAAACGGGCCAAGTCCATCATTTTTGTTTTAATTCATGTGCTTTTCGTTCAAATATTTAATATCGTTATGGATCCTTCATTTATTTGTGAATGGTTCTTTTTTCCTTCTCACCCTTTGATACACAGAAGTTAAAAAAAGTGTAATTGTTCCTCTAGAAAGGTGTTTTGGTTCTCACGTAAAATTTGGTTGATTAGACTTAGCATCGTTTAGCTTTCCCGACTTTTCAATTAAAGAATAAAAAGTGTTTGATTTTCAACACTTCATTTACAATTTTTAATTTGTTAAGCCTTTCAAAATGTATAAAGCTTCAATCAGAAGTGATTCGTATTTTAAGCAGCTGCAATATTTTGTTTTTTGAAATTATGACTTCAGATTCAGAATCACCGCCCTCGAAAACCATATATAAGTATCCTTGGAATTTTTTGTTGCACATCTTATTACGCTTTCTGACTTGGCCACGGAACCGGGTCTCCCCTGTCCCACTGTGGCTATCTCTGGCAGGGAGCCACAGATATATTAGCTTCATATGTTGTCATATGAAGGGAATCTGAAAATGTTTGTCAAAACATTTTTTGACAGACAACCGCAAAGTTGAATATTAATTACTTAAACTTAATATTAAGTCCAATAAAAATATGAAATGTATTGAAGAAAGACATAAATTCGTTAAGCAAATGTTGAACGGATTTTTATATTAATGTATAGTAATATGCGGGCGTCTACATGAAAAGGGCCCTTATGGCCGGTTACAGTTTAGAATATATTCGCGTTTTTCTCAGTTGAGGCCAAAATTATTATTTTTGTGTTTGAGTGGGGTAACATACTGGTGCCTATAGTGAATTAATTGGAACTATATTCATATCCAGATAGTAACCGGAAGTAGGTATATTTCATGTTGGAAGAAAAAATATAACATGTGTGCTTATGGCACTCGCCAAGTTTAGATGCGTTTTTCTCGAAAAACGGGTTTTCGAAGGGCCAACTTCAAAAATGCCCCGGTGACTAATTGTTCAACTTAATGGGTTCATTTCAGGCCTAAAATACCGTGAATTTATCCAGCTATATGCGCTTATACGTAACTCCATACCGGTCATAAGGTCCCTTTTTATGCGGACGCCCACATATATGGTGTACGTTGAAAAAAAACAACAATTTTTACATTTTGATTATAAATTTATTGATAAAAAATGCAGAACAGCCGACCGACCCGTACCGAGGGTATATGGTAATCAAAACCTAGCACGAACGATAATAATTGATGGGCGCTCCCATAATTATCATTCCTCACCTCTCTGAACAACTGACCGAACCGTACCGAGGGTGTATGGTTTCGATTATCGATGGGTGCTCCCATGGTAATCAAACCCTAGTACGAACGATAATTAATGGGCGGTCCCATAATTATCATTCCTCACCTCTCCGTAATGGACTATCACAGCTCCCCGTCACCTCCCCACCTTTCTCCGAGTCTCCGCGAAACATATCTGCTAGCTTCCGTTTTTATAAAACGATTATTTTAATTACTGCTCTTCGTCTCCGTTCCAAGACAATCGTAATGCCGCTAGAACATAGACTCGTACTTAATCACACCGCATCCACACCACACGCACACTTAAAATTATAACAGCGTTTACCACACTACTCACACGTAAAGCTGTACCGCCGCACTCACACCGAATCACAACTCATACCATGCACGTCACACTCACACAGTTAGTATGTATCTTATAGGAGAATAAACCATTTTTTGTTGCTTTTGATACTCAAAATGAAACTGCCTTTTAATTGTCTTAAAACCTGACCTTGGCTAGGCTGACGCGTCCGCTAAGACATTAGAAAGGAGTACGGGAAAAACGGACCGTTGTATTTTCATTTAATTAATTAAATATGCTTCTACAAAATAATAAGAATAATGACTTTATGTCACATATTTAAAAAGTCTTTTAATTTAAGTTCATGTTTTAACAGGATTCGAAAGTAAACATTTATTTTTCAATTTGCCTTATTATAATCATATTTAAAAAAAAATTAACCATTTTTATTTTAATTAAATGATTAAATGATGAATTTAATTACGAAAAATATGCATACTAGCGTTAAGTGATTCAAATTAAATTTGTAGATACAATTTAGGCGAAAAATTTTGTTAAATAAAAAGTTATTGTAACTTGCGTCGTTTTTCCAAAAATGTTATTATTTTATTCTAATGTATTCTTATAACAAAAGTTTATAACAAATTTGTAGATCTTTCTTGGTTGAACAAGTTTTGTATATTTATTTTTTTTCGTCTCTTGTGTCGTTTTTCCAAAAATTTAATTTTTTAATCTTATTTTTTACGATTAAAAGAAAACCTACTTGTCCTATCTAAAAATTATTAATAACAAATTTTTAGATATTTTTTTGGGTGGGCAACTTTTGTTCATTAATTTTTTTTCGTACCTTGTGCCGTTTTCCAAAAATTTAATTTTTTTCTTGTTAATGTTATTCTTCACGATTAAAACCAAAACTACGCATCCTATCAACTAATGATTAATAAAAAATTTGTAGATCTTTCTTGAGTGCACAATTTTTGTCTATTCATCTTTTGTTATATCTTGCATAGTTTTTTTGAATTGTGTAAATGCTATAACTCTGGTAATTTTTTGTATCGAAAAAAGTCATGACGATAAACTGATCGTCTTTTTGAGCACTACGAATAGCCGTACATAGAATTTTTAAATCTTAAAAAAAAGTGGTCTCAAACATTTTTCAAATGCACCAACTTTTTGAAATTTTTTCAAAATTATAATTCCAAACTTATAATAAATTATTTATTTAAAAAAAATCTATCCAAGAAAGCTTTAAATACTTTTCCCGATATTATTATCAAGTGTTTGCTCATAAATATGCGATTTTTTAAATATTTATGCTTATGGTAAATATTGCTAAAGGTCTCAGCTCAAATATTCGATTATATAGAATTCTTAAAATTGCATAAATAAATTATTATAAATAATTGTCCTACTCTGAACGCTATTTGAACGCTTCCGATATTTCATAATTAAAAAAAACCTTAATTTAAATAAGTGAGAATCGGTATTACAGATACTGATAAAAATATGACGCAAGTAAACAATTCCATTTCATTTGATTTATTTTTTATTTCATATATCATATAATACACTAGTATTTAATTTATTTGCAAATATGAAAAAGTATAGACGGTAAACATTAGGAATTCCAAAAGTGAGGTTGTGTTCATGGTAAATTTTTTTATGAATCTAATATATGTCTGAAAACTATATTAAAAAATATAAATATAAATAATATAAATATAAACCGCGATTCTTGGGACGTTTGTGGCATTTATTTTTCTTGTACTTCTGGTACTTTATGCCCACTGTACAGTTGGAGAATGTTTAATAACTGAGGTAATTTAACAAATATTAATTTATGTGGAAAGATACTTTCATTATTGTTTAAAACTTAGATTTTTCACTAGTTTTTTTTATGAAATACTGTTGCAAATTTTAAGAACCATACACGCTTCTTTAGAGTGAGAAAGTTTGCGACGCATTTTACGACTGCGAATGGTATTGCAGGTCTACAAACAATGCAAAAATCATCATGCTTTGTATGGAACGATCACAGAAACCACTTCGACTAAGGGCAGGCAAATTCAAAATGTTTTGTCT
This sequence comes from Andricus grossulariae, assembly GCA_011634705.1. Taxonomy (NCBI): domain Eukaryota; kingdom Metazoa; phylum Arthropoda; class Insecta; order Hymenoptera; family Cynipidae; genus Andricus; species Andricus grossulariae. Next base: position 4,670 of record JAABKJ010010632.1, read on the forward strand.
TGCTACATTAACAGAAGTATGTACGCGAAATATAACTTAATTACACTTTTAAAATAAGTTTATGGCATTAAAATTCATGTTCTATATGTATCAGCTATATGCGCGGCTCACAAGTTTGAGCGCGCCTAGGGCGCGCGGTTGTATCTCGCGCTTCGCGCTCGATAATATAGTTACCTCGCGCTTTGCGCTCGCTAATATATGTACCTCGCGCTACGCGCTCGGATACTTTTTGCCTCGCGATTTGCGCTCTGCTTTTTTCGGTTTTCGCACAGCGTACTCGGCTTAGACAAAAAGAAGAAATTTACTTGCAAATATTAAAAAATGGACAAAGTTCTACGTTTTAAGTGATTGTTAAATTTTGTTTCTTTTAGATTAAGAAGAAAGCTTATTTACTTAAGGCTCATCGGCCTTAAGGAAAACATTCTCATTACAATGCCCACTTTTTTTAAGTCCAAAGAAAAACGCTTAATTGCTTAAGAAACAGTTTTGGTTAAACTTACTGAAAATGCTACCAAAACATCGAAAATTCGATTTCTCTTCAAACAGTGTTTGTTTTATTCATAGCAAACTATATTTAAGAAATTTTACATAAAACCAATACCTTCTCATTAGCATGAGAATGTAAAAAATTGATTTTTTGTTTATTTTGTAATGTCATTTTTCGTCATTAAAATAAAAACCACGCGTCCTATAAAAAAATAATCAACAACAAAATTGTAGATCTTTCTTGGATGGATAATTTTTTTCTAATCATCTTTTATCGTATCTTGCATAGTTTGACAGCCAAATGGAATTTTTTTATTATGTTTTATGGGGTCAAAATTTGAATTTTCGATTTTTCAAGAAAATTCAAAAAGTTCTTATGATAATCTTGTAGGGCTTTCAAAAAGTAACGTTTTTCTTCTCATGACTTTCTTTCATATCGTGCGTTGTTTGGCTTCAAATGTTCATTTTCGTTTGTTTTTATGGATTTTGAAAATGCCATAAATCTGATAATTTTCTTTTTATCGAAAAAAGTCGTGAGGATAAATTATTCAGATTTTTGAGTACTACGAATTGTCGTACGTAGAATACAGACAGACACCTTGGTAAAAATAGTTTTTTCTATCTCAGAGGGTCTCAAAACGTGGAGATTTGATGAAAACCAACTAATTCAAATTTTACATAAAACTAATACCTTCTCATTAGGATGAGAATTTAAAAACAAAGTTTTTGCAAAATTAATTTGTTAAACAAATTTGTTTAACATAACTTTGCATTTCAAAGTTCAATTATGATTTTTTAAATTATTATGAAATATCGTTCCATATCTATATGTAATAATGAAATACTAATATTATGTATTCATGTAATGTAGTTTAAATATGCCAACCCATAGATAAATTAAAGACCATACAAATGAAATTACAAAAAAAATATATTTCGTAATTAAAAAAATTGGCTTAACAATTTAATTTTGCAAAAACATTGCTCTTTAATATAGTTTTCAAACATATATTAGGTTCATAAAAAATTGTACCATAAACAAAAACCTCACTTTTGGAATTCCTAATGATTACCGTCTATACTTTTTTCATATTTGTAAATAAATTAAATACTAGTGTATTATATGATATATGCGATAAAAGTAAATCAAATAAAATGGAATTGTTTACCTGCGTCATATTTTTATCAGTATCTACAATACATATTCCCACTTATTTTAATTACGATTTTTTTCAATTATGAAATATCGGAAGGGTTCAAATATCGTTCAGAGTAGGAAAACTATTTATAATAATTTATTTATGCAATTTTAAGAAATCTATAGCATCGAATATTTTAGCTGACACTCTTAGCAATATTTACCACAAGCATAAATATTTTAAAACTCGCATATTTATGTGCAAATACTTAATAATCATATTGGAAAAAGTATTTAAAGCTTCCATGGATATAAAAGTGTTTTAATAAATAATGTATTATAAGTTAGTTATTTAGTCAAAATCTCAAAGTTTTTCAACTTCTTTTTTTTTTAATTCTATTATATTAGTAACCAATTGTATCGAAATAAAATAAGCTACATAGGTTTCACGCGAAGCATAAGCTACTCCTGGCTTCTATGAGTAGGAAGTTGCGTGCGCCGCGCCAGAGACCCGATCTCTTGGGGCGCAAAAGTTGCCAAGTCAGGGACTAGACGCTTGTAAAACTTTCCTTACCTCCCCATTACCTTAGCTGCACGTAATTGTGTTGCCTGGAAGAGACTGAGTTAGCGACTACGTGTGACATATTCTGCGAGAAGTGCATGTTTTTAATCGCTAGTTTTTCAGGTTTCCTCATACTCCTGGACGGTATACTGTATCTGCAGTTAAAAATAACATTTTTCCACGTGGAAGGTGTTTTAAATATCCACGTGTTTAGATGAATTCACGTGGATTTCCATGTAAATTTCCACGTGGATATTTTCACCTGCGTTAGAGTGAATACAGTTAAATACTCAGTCATTCGAACTGTTATTTCAAATTATCCCGTCTAGTGGCGTTAGTTATACTGTTTGCGTCATATTCTTGTCTTGCTGAAACGTAATATAGTAGAAAGAGATGCCATGAATGTGGAAAAGTAGTGTGTATATTGTGATACAAGTGGGGAAACATCATCTGAATACATAGTCCCTGTCCCCACGCGTATCACAGTCTTTGCCACACTCGAGAAAAGACTCATTTTGTCCTTGGTAAACATGCAGAAAAAGTGAAGGTTTCCATACAAGTGCACATTATTGTATTCTTTTTAACATTTGATTCTTATTCCAATTTGAATTAATTTGCATATAAATTTGGAAATTCATATTCTAGCGAAAGGATTCAATAAATACAATATTTTCTTTAAGATATTAGTGGAATTCTGAAATATATCCTATCATCTGTTCGCTAAAATATATCTTGCTTTACGGGATTCAGAATTTCAGGAAAACTTTGCTTATGCACTGTAGCTTGGTGGAAGAATGATGTATCAAATAGAAAAGAAAAATGATTACTTTTTCGTTAACATCTGTAATTCTTAATTATTTTATATTAAAATTTTCTTACCGGGATCCGAGATATTACGGATATCTTGATATTAACTTTTAATATCCCACAAGTTGAAATTTGCGTTCTAATATCCAGAAATTAGCAGTTATTAACCCGTAAAATCTTATATATATAAACCCTTATCTTATATATATATATATATATATATATATTTCTCGAGCAACATAAGTGATGGATTTTCAGTTTAAAAATTTGCTTGTCTCGTTCATTCAGCCTAAAATAAATTTTCAATCAGTCCTAAGATTTTAATCATAATTTTGATGAAGTCCTACAATGTACAATGAGTGAAAGAAGCATCATATTCCAACTTTCCAGCAAAATAAACGATGGTAACAAGTTTGCCAAATAATATAAGTAAAGCTCTCTTGGTACTCCGAACATTTTCTTTCAACGCCGAGAAAAAGCAGCTATGTACCCTTTCTTGATTGAATCACTTTTGCAGAAAGAATGAGAAGCGTGAGCGAGCATAAAAGCTTTCGCCGTGAAACAGCTGGGTGTGCTGACTGCAATCACCGAAGACTTCAATGTACATATAGATACACACACATACACACACATTCACAGATACATATATGTATAGACACAAATCGACGTCTGATGTCGACGATGTGTGGCGAGGAACCGACAAATTTTCCTCTCTGCTAGTGGCACGGGATGCTGGTACCCCAAGACGCTAGTAAATCACAGCTGTACACGAACATGCTCCACATACTTTCGAAGTTAAGCTGCACCGAAGCGGTTCTAGGCGCGGAGGTTTTCGTGCGGTATCGTGGAATGGTTCCGAGGACGGCAAAGGGGTGAGATTAAGCTTGACAACATAGGAGTCTCTCGGCACGCGTTCTCTTTTTCCTACTTCCGTTTCACTTTTTTCCTTTCTCAACACCCCTTTGGCTGGAGCTTCCTGTACGATTGTGTTTGGAGCGCGAGTTCCTTGGAGAATTTCGAAGAATCGACAGCCCACATGCTGAACTGCAACCTCGTACGGGGAATAAATTCCATCCCCGGCGATTGTGGTGCCACGCAAAGTAACGGATATCCGCTTTTCCGCGTCGTCGATTTATAAGCGTAACGCCAAAAAGCCTTTGCTTGACAGAAGGGTTGGAGGAGGATGAGGAGCAGGAGGAGGTCGTACGTGCATTCATCCATGAAACCAAAACGCAAATCCTCGAAATTCGCATCCACTCCCGTAATGCATTCCAGAAAATCCCATAAACTGCGGCGAAAACTGGAAAAGCGAGGGGCGAGGTCGAAAACTTCTATCTGGAGCAGCTCGGTTAACCTTTAATCTATCTAGAAAAACGAATCCCGGACCGAATTTAAACTCGTTGCTCGTTATTTATGCACAGTGATCATGCTGCAACTGATAGGCTCAACCATTCAAAATAGAATGGCTTTTATATTTTTGGACCTTTGCAAAATAAGATATGGTATTCATATTCTGTAAGTTAAATAATAAACAATAATAATAGTAGCATACCTTTGGTGATGATATTGTTTTGAGTAATACTTCGTTAAAAAGATTTAATTTCAAGAAGAGTTTCACAGCTAAACTTACTAATACTATCTATCTAAAAAGTTTAGATACCTTAATTTCCGTACAGATTACGGTGGAAATCTCAGCAGAAAAAATTTCTAAAAATATGGAACACAGTACATGTTGCAGATGAAGGTTTTGCCTATACTCATGCAGATTTTTGAAATTTTCAGTCTATTCACAATTATTTCCTGATGAGTGAAAGGTTAAAAAGAACCATTATCTTACGATCATTTCAGAATGCTCAACTTTGAATGGCTGTTAGTCCCTGAAAGTAAATTACAAAAAATCTGCAAAAAATATATGAATTTCTATGATCTTTTCTGTGCACAATGGTATATTTTAGAGTCAGAAATAATTATTTGTTGTTCAGTCAAGCTGCGGGTAGTCGTTTCGAAAATTGGGGAAGTTAGGACAGGAGATGCACTAGTCGTCCCAGAAATTCGGGACGACTAGTCAAACTTATGATAAATATTTGAAAACTAATCACAAATTATACATTTTTGGCTTCTGAAAATGGTGTATATATCAATGAGCAGAAAGTTGCGCTTAAATATATAAAAAATTATATTCTTTTCGCAAAATATAAAGGGCTTTCCGATTATTACCGGAACGGCACGCTTCGATAATTGGAAAGCCCTTTGTATTTTCGAAAGAAGAAAATAATTTTTTTAACTTAATTTTTAATTCTAAAATGATCGTAAGATAATGGTACTTTTTAACCTTTCACTCATCAGGTAAAGTTCTTTCTAGTGAACAGTAATAACAATTACAAATTCAAAATAAAAAGTTTTTTTCCTGATTTAGAAATTCTGCAAAATGGGCAAAAACACATGTCTAGCCTGAAATTGCTTCAGCTTGAACCAAAGAAACATGTTACCATTTTCCTTTTTCGGAAACACAAAATTTTTTTGTGACTTGTGAATTTTGGGATTTTGTATTTTTGATATTTTTCGCGATTTTGTAACGTTTTGAACACCACAAAAATTCTTGTCCCATGAAAGCAAAATAAATACCAGTTTCTTTCGTTTCATCTAAAGAAATTGAAGGGCCGAATCGAAGAATGGGAGGTTCGCTCGACCGCTTGAAAGTGCCCCTGAACGTTTTGCAATCTCCCGACAATCCCCACTTGTACCGTTCGCCCGTGTTTACATTAAAAAAAAAGTACAAATCGTTGATTCTGAGAGAACTTCCAATTAGAAAGTTGTTCCGTAGGGATTAGCGAATAAATCTGCGCAAACAGCATATCATTTCGTTTTGTATATCACAAGATATCACGAGCTAAGTAAAACAAAATGATGCGCGCCGAGGAGACAGTCGCCGCCAGTGGGCTGAATCGGGAATTTACTATTCAAAATCAACTACAGCCTACAATTCTTGACTGATTTTCAAATTTGTTGCTTAGAAGTGATCAGCAATAGTTGCATAAACAAATTATATTAACAAAATGTCAATATTGTGGAAATTTTGCTTGCAAAGTATATTTTTAAGTTGAAATTGCTTGATTTTATCGACAGAATCACATTTGACCATAGAAATTTGTTGTCTGGTATAATTTGTTTGTTTTATAAAGAAATCATATAAACAAATGCATAGTTTAGGCATTTATTGGCAGAAAGTAATCGTTTTTCTTTCTTAGTACCTTCAAATTATAT
>JAABKJ010010633.1:0-10926 GCA_011634705.1 Andricus grossulariae
GGAGGCCAGCTCAGGAGAGCACGCTCCGGACCGTATGGCATCTGATATCTCATAAAGATACCTTTGATCTGAGCTGAAATCAGTGGGCTCAATCTCAGGTAAGTCACACTCAACTTGTTCAAACTTGACAACATCGAGGTTCTCACAAGTTGGAAGTTGTCCCTCTATTGGCCCTGAGTATTTGTTTCGTCTTCCGACCATCAAAGTATAAGCGACGAATGGAATCCTCATGGCGTGATTCCTCCTTCAACTTGGAGCCTATTTCAATTTTCTCGCGCCTCATCTTACTTTCATCTATCACTAGACACTCAGGTACTTCTTGAGAAATATCCAGGGAGATCATACCTGCGCGATTGGTAGCGAGGAGCACAGACAAGCTTAAATGTGCCGCAGCCCGTTGACTTATACCATATCTTTGAGCAGCTACTGCTGCTTTTAGATAAGTCAAGTCTGGCCTGCGATGATTTTCTCTGCACAGGTCTGCGTGGTATGTCGTGAAAATCGTCATCATCGGTAGAAGCATCAACCTTCACCTCAATGTCAGGAGGAGGATTATCCCTTTCACCTCCCTCAAAGAAGGAATGTAAATCTATATCCATATCAATCGTAGAGGAAGATGTGGAGGCTGATGCAGTCGTAACGCTTTCCCCACCTGGCGATTCCCATGAGTCTTTCACCTCTTTTGTCAAGATAAAAGGCATGCTCTATCGCTGGAACCTTCTTTTCCTTGGGACAGGAGCACCTAGACAAGTCAACGCACTTACAAGTGGATATGTTGAATAATTCAGAAGAGTATTCTTTAAAGGCGGCGATTTTCTCATCCTTATTACTTTGAGAAGTTGTTTTACTCTTCAATAAATTCTTCAACGTAGTGTATTTTTTATGAAGATTTGTGAAACATTCCTTAATGCGTTGCTCTGAGACCGTTGGGATAGAAGCAGATTCCTAAATAACTATTAGTTTGGAACGGACTTTGTCGGCAATGCCTCGGAACGAAGGTTTATTGTCTTTTCCTTAAAGACAGCCCTTTAGCCTTCGAACCTCCTGACAACATCGCAAAACGTCAGCCCTCGTTGGCAAAATTTTCGGACCAAAATCTTTTGGAGGACCAAATGTAGGGCACTGCACAAAGTCTCTCTTTGCGAATTTCTACATGCTGTGGCATAGAAACCAAAGAGGGGAGTGCAGGCAGAACCAGAAACTCTACCACCAAAAGAACCAACGACGAGACAATGATAAGAAAAAACTATAACTACAAAGTCAACTAGCACCTGCGCGTGAACGAACATTAGGCGTGAGTCTAGTAGAAAAGTTCGAATTTTGGACCAAATTGAGTGCGAAGCACGAAATACGTGATGAGAATGGCTTCGTTGAAGCCAAAGGAGTTTTAACAAAAAATAATTTATAATCACCAAATTACAGTTGTCGATGCTTGGACCTTTCATTTTCAAAGGTATGTGAACAAACTTCGGGAAAGTACAAAGACCAAGCGCGAAACGCGAGAAAAATACACATATATCGAACCCGAAGCGCGCGATTCAACAGGCGCGCTTAGGCCTGTGAGAGAAAGCAAGCCGTGCGCCAAACGCGCGATGAAAATGTGCCCGCGCAGCGGGCGGAACTAAGAAATCACAAATATTCTATTATAAATTGTATTTCATTATTATGAAACATTTATTGAAATGAATTTATTAGTGTATTACTTTCTTCTACCAAAAATTACATTGTTACAAAAATTTTTTTCACCTATTTGGTTTCATTGGCAGATCAATTGACATAGAGGAAAAGGTAATGTTAGGATGCTAATATATCATTGAAAGGATATTTTTCATTGAAAAATTTTTTATTTTTCAAACAAGTTTTGTTTGAACAATATATTTAACAATATCTGCCACGTAAAAGTAAAAACACCATTGGATTCTACGGGGAAAATGACATAGAATCCATGTAGTAGACAATTGTTTTCTCAACTCTATTTCTTATGTATTATATACATACATAATTAAATCTTACAACACCAATTAAGAAGTATGAAAGTTTTTCTGACTTCTGGTCAAAACTTATTAGATGAAATGATTGGGAGGTTCCTCAAATCATATAATTTACGTTTCGACAACACTTTGGTAGTCCTTTTCAAACAAAAATGGTAGTAAAAATAATCTATAAAAAATACAATATGACTGTTTGAGATCATGTGTATATATAAAATTTTATATTGGTTTATAGTTCATTAAATAGATTAACTGTGGCAAAAATGGATCATAATAAATGTGTGAGAGTGAGCATACCTGTTTGTATTATGAATCGTTGTTTTTTTTTCAATAGTGCAAGTTATATTGTCATGTTCTCGTTAAAATAATTGAGTTGTTGTTGAAAATTAAGAAATTAGTTCTGTTTTTAGATAAAATTATAGAAGTACTAAAAGATTAACATTACGTCCGACTTCGCCTACAAGACGAGCACAGTATTATAAGTAATTAAATAAAAATAAGCACAATTTGGAACTCAGTTCATTCTGTGCCATTCCACAGGCAAAGTGAGGTGACAAACATATAGAGTGAGAGGCATACATGACGAAGCAGGGATGATAAGTTGATAACTTAGGTAGTACAAAAGTATATACGGCTCATAGTGGGAGGATACGAAGACTTACATTATGAGCAATTTGTGGACAATATACGACTATTATAGATGCGGCTGATGCCGTCAATATCAGATTTTAAGTTAACACTGTTATCATTGACGATGTGGAACATTACCGTACATAGTCTTTTGTAATAGGATAATTCTTTAGTTAAAATTCTGTAACTTTTAAAATCAAAATTGTGTTTATATTCTATAGCATGTCTAAATGTAGTAGTTTTATTAATAAGTTTTTCACAGTCTTTCTTGTGTTCGTTGATTCTTGTTTGTATGTATCTTTTAGATTGTCCAATGTAACACTTGTCACAGTCTTTGCAGCTAATTTCATATACAGTATTAGTGCATTTCTCTAAAGGAGTTAAATCCTTTTGGTTATTAAAACATTTTAAAGCGTCTTCATTGGTTTAAAAACTACCTTGAAGTTGTATTTTTCAAGACTTTTTTATAAAATTTTGAAATAATTGAACAGTATGGAAGGACATCAATTTTAGCTCAATAAACTTTTCTCCGTACAATATTGGTGTTAGCAATAGTTTAGTTGATCGAACAATAAAACGTGCACACCCCTCTTTCCATCGGAGCAATTTAAAAATAGTACCCAACATTTTTAATTCTAAAGGTTTCCCAACTGAGTATGTTACTAATCAGATAGAACGTCGTCTACACACGATACATAATAATAATAATAACTTTGTACCTACAACATCATCGCAAATCATTTTATACATCCTAGAAAATTAAATGATTACATCCTCATCTCATCAGTGACTTGACTCACTACGTGGCTATGTGCAAGCCCCGGTGGGCAGTGCCAGTTCCATGGATTTTAGGGGGAACCAAACAAACATTGACAGGAGCGTCTGCGAGGAGTTGGGTGGTCCTTCGGACGTGACGGAGGAGGCCAAAGTATCGGTGAATAAGACGGACATCGCAGAAATGGATGCAAAACTCTCAGAGACGTATGGCATCTTTGAAGAGTCACAAGGCACCATAAAAGAAATGGTGGCTTTCAGCAGCACGAAGAGAAATATGTGGCTCGCAATTAGGGCTGGGCTGGAACGAGTGAAGCGACTTATGAACGAACTCCGTGATCACTCTATGATAACCGAAGGGCTTCATAGTGATTTGATCAAGAATTTTGGACGAACTGCCCGAACGAGAGTTATGACCCGTAAGGAGAAGGCAAGGAAAAAGACAGACGAAAGATGCACTCAGACTGATGAAGCCATGGCAACTCCCACTCTCCGTGATAGGAAGCAAGAGAGGAAGACCACCCTGAGTCCAGTAGAGAAGAGTCCTTTCAAGCCGAGGAGCAAGAGGTAATCTGAAGGCTTTCGTGGAGCTGGCAGAAGATCTGGCGGTAAATCTGTGGCGTATTGGACACCTGAAGGTGGGGTGGGTATCCTGCCGTGTGCATAAGAAGGCAGAGGCAATAAGATGCTACCGCTGCCTAGACTTTGGCCACATCGCAGCGAACTGCAAGGGTCCAGATAGGACCGAATCATGCTGGCGATGCGGCAAAGAGGGGAATGAAGCTGCGGTATGCGAAAGCACACCGCAGTGCTACCTCTGCGCCGCAAAGGAAGATAAACCCTGGACAGATCATCGCTCGGGGACAAGGAGTTGCTTGGCGTTCAGAGAGGAAGCCTCGTTGAGAAAGCCTCTTGGGCGTGCAAGCTAACATCGAAGCTAGGCAGGTCCAGCAAGATGCCCAGTTCAACAGGTGAAGACCAAGCTAGCACAAAAAAAGAAGGCCGAGGCACGGGCAAAGAACGGCTCCCCTGAAGTAATGCGAAAGCGGTTCCGGGAAGAACCATGCCAACGAGAAAGGGTGGTGGTTTTTAGTCGGTGGTTGGTAGCATCACTATAATGATGGAATTAGGATCTTTGTGTATATTTATATATATTAAGATCATTGTAGTGATGATATTAGCATCCCGACACTATCGAGAAGTGAGGACATTACGCAGTGTGTGTTAGCACATTTTCCACCTTCCCTCGTAAAAAAAACTTAGTCCGTGGCTATGATGGAAACCCGGGTTCTTTTTGACCCGAGAACAAGTTTGAAAAATAATTAATAATAATAATAATACCTACCGAAGGTATTCTCGCGTTTTCGTCACGGTAGGGCTTGAGCTTTCCTCTCATGAATTTGAGGGCTATGTTGGCTGTAGCATTGCTACTGACAGGGTTTCCTATGCCAGACAGACAGAGATAGAAGAGGAAAGTCACTAAGAGTTACACCAAAACCTATACATTTTAATGGAGAGTCTTTTGAAAATGTTGAAGAGCTTGTCGCTTCCCAATGATCGTCGGAGCGCCCCTGGAGCAACCTCTAGGGCACCAGCTTGCCGGACGGTCGTGATGGTGAGCTGCGAGATGGTCAGGCAGATCTCACTCATCATACAGTTGGCCAAAAGAACATGGAGAAAGTCGCACGACAATGAACATCAGTTAGAGGAAGCCGCATCACACGAACAAGCAGCGACAATTGATGTTCCTTCTCAATTTGGTTCTGATCCAGCACCACCGAATCCTCCAGAGGTAGATGGCCTATTACAACCAGAGCCAGAAGCAGAGGTTCAACAACGAGGAAGGCGATTAAAATGGACATACCATGTAAACAGAGATGTAATGCGCTTTTATTTTTTGGCAAAGAAGAGTTGGCAAAGTGTAAGAAGAGGACATCATCGACTCTTCTTACTTAAGTACCCAGAACTAGCAATAAGAATGAAAGAGGAGAATCTAGCAGATAAAAACGCTCAGTATCTGTAAACAAATTGCTTTCGGCTGTTAAAATAGCTGCGAACAAAATGGAAGTGGAACAGCAAAGTGAGGTGCAAATTGGGTCGACTGTCTCAATATAAAAAAGGAAATAAAACCAGAAAGCTGATACACCATGTTACTAAAATCATCCACCCTCGGTACATCGAGACACGAACACCAGCAATATTGGATGAGATTATAGACACCCATCGGCAACGAGTACTGATAGACTGCGTTGGTACAAGAAAAGTAGTGCAAGAAGGCAACAAAATCGATCCTTTCAGGCAGATGAAAGAAGGTTCTATCGTGAACTGAGTTTCAAGCAATGAAGCCAGCAAGACATCAAAGTGCCTCAACTGGAAGAAATGACCAACTATTGATCAAGTGTTTGAGATGTAACGAACAGAAGCAATTTAAACTCTGCATGGTTTTAACTAGAGAAGGCAAGAGCTAGCAATAACTCTGAAATGGAGCTGACTAACATCACAGCTTCAGATGTTTTAACGGTTTTGAAAAGAACAAGTAACTGGAAAGCTCCTGGTCCGGGCATGGTGCACAACTTCTGGTACAAGTACCTGACAAGTTTGCATCCTGCGTTGGCACGGTGTTTTCAGAAGATCATCGACCGATAGCCTGTCTTCGAACAACATATAAATGTCTTGCAGCTATCATAGCAGATAAGGTATATTCTCACTGCGACGAGAATTACATCATTACAGAAGAACGAAAAGGATGTTGTAAAAACTCGCGAGGAAGTAAAGATCTAGTCACCATAGACGCTGATGCCATGTCGCAAGCTCGTAAACATTGAAGAAAATTGCACATGACATACATTGACTGCAATCAAACGTTTCCTTTCGTACCACATGACTATTTGCTTGAAGTCTTAAAAATAAACAAAATTTTTCCACGCATCATTGACTTCCTAAGTCGTGCGATGATGCTTTGGGGTACAAGTATCAAGTATTTTGATCATGGACAATCAAGGATAACTAGACCAATACGCAATACGATGGGTATATTCTAAAGAGACTCCAGTGCATTATTGATCTGTTCAGCGTTGAGCCCACTTAGAAAAATAGTAAATAGCATTTCTCATGGGTTTCGAATACATAATAATGAGCATGGTCATCAAGTGGCCCATCTTCTATACTTGGATAACCTGAAGGTATACGCTAGTTCCGACCTGAAACTGCAGCATGTGATCAATGTCACAAAGCAGTTTTCCAATGATATCCACATGTAGTTCGGACTAGATAAATGCAGAACAGTGCATTTAACCAGAGGAGAATTAGGAAACGGAGAGCTAGAGAACGGTTTCGAGAATGACATCGAGACAATGGCTGAGGAGGAGGCATATAAATACCTGGGTATTCTCGAATCTAAGGGTACTCAGCATACGATAGTTAAGAAAAACCTAAAAACGGCCTTCAATACAAGACTTAGATTGGTTCTTAAGAGTTCTCTTAACTCAGCAAACAAGATCAGGGCAATCAACACCTATGCCAACCCTGTCTTCATGTACTCCTTTGGGCTCATCAAATGGTCGAACGCCGACCTCAAATGAATAAAAAGAATCATCCGCGTAGAAACGACGAAGCACTGAATGCATCACACTAATTTGGTGAGCGAAAGGGTAGTTCTACCACGGCATACAGAGGGTAGAGACTATTACGCAGCAAGCGAGATGTTACGCTTTACAATATCATCTGTAAAGCTGATCTTGACTACACGCTAGGGCATATCGAAAAAAAAAGTTGTTTGGGCGAAGTTCTAATAGCAATGAAAACTTTCTTTTGGAAGTCAAAAACACTACCCTAAAGTTTCATAAAAAAAATCCTGCTGTCTCCGGATCGTAGATAACATTTGTTAACTTAAAAGCATTAAATCTTATCTTAAAAGCAAGTCGATTTATAACTCTATAGCGATAATTCCATTAAAATATTTTTAACCCTCCCTAACTGACTATGAAGTTTCAAAAAATCGGATGAAGTCGATTTTTTCGCTATTTTCTTAGAGTTACGGTAAATTTCTGGACTATTTGATCATATAGTGTGTGATATACGTCAATTAAAATAGTTTTGCAAGATGTTGCAACAATGATATATGAGGAATGTTGACATTAAAATAATTTATATTGGCTTTGAATTACAAGAAAATATTTCAAAGTAATATATTGCTCTTTATTTGACAATAAAATTGATTTTCGGTACATAAATCGTCAGAAAAAATAGTTCGAAGCAAGCAGATTTATACCAACATGGCAAAGAATAATTCGTACAAAAGTAGGTACACTCGCAAACATTTTGACTTTATTTACACACTGAAAAATCAATTTTGTTGTGAAATAAAGAGCAATATATCACTTCCAGATATTTTCTTGTTATTCAAAATCAATAAAAATGGGTTTAATATAGACATTTTGCCGTAACTCTAATAAAATTGCGAAAAAGTCGGGTTTTTCTCGATATTTTGAAATTTCAAGGTCACTTAGGTAGGGTAAAAAATATTTGATTGTTTTTTGCTATATTGGTACAAATCTACTTGCTTCGAACTATTCTTTTCTGATAATTTATGTACCAAAAATCAAATTTATTGTCAAATAAAGAGCAATATATCACTTTTAAATATTTTCATGTAATTCAAAGTCAATAAAAATTATTCTACTATCAACATTCCTCATATATTATTGTTGCAACAGTGGGTAAAAGGTATTTCAATGAAATTATCGCTATACAGGTATGAATTGACTAGCTTTAACCTATTATTATTGGTAATTTAAATCTCAAAAAAAAAAATGTTCTTTCAAATTTGAAGAAGTGCTTCGTTTTTTTGTGATTTTTAGCTATATCTGCAATGCGGAGACAGAAGGAACTTTTTTTATGGAACTTTAGGAAAGTGTTTTTGACTTCCGAAAGAAAGTTTTTATTGCTATTAGAACATCACGCAAAGAAATTTTTCTTCGATACGCCGTACTACACGCCCTTGAATTCGTCCTCAGAGGAGGTCTTGAATATCGGGGCAGAAGCCATAGAGGAATTAGGAACGCAATAAAAACAGAAAGCCATTCACGGCGAGCTCTTCAATCGTTAGATCAACATGAAGTGGATAGTGAGGCACCCAATATTTGGCTTAGAAAGGGCGTCCTGTATCCGGAAACGAAAGGATTCGTTATTACGATGCAGGACAGGGTTGTCAGCACCAGAAATTATCGCAGACACGTGTCACATCAAGAAGTGGTTAACCGGTGCCGATTATGTGGTGATACCAACGAATTCATCCAGCACATTATTGATGGTTGTCGCGTAGTGGCTCAAAGAGAATATACGTTCAGGCCTAATGATGTGGCGGGTATTATACATCAACAACTTGCCCTAAACCTGGGACTCTTAACAGAATGGACGCCTTTCTATAGATACATTCAAATGCTCGTTTTAAAACATGAAGATTATATCTTATATTGGGATGTTACTTAACCGGAATTGGCAGGCAACCTATAGAACTAAGATCCATGAGTATAACGAGCTAGGGCATGAAGTAAAGGCAATATGAAGGAATGTGAAACATGCATCTATACATCCTATTGTGATTTCGGCTACAGGCAATGTGCACGCAAGATGCACAGAAAATCTTGAACATTGGGGAGTCAGTAGGGTACTGTCAGCAGCTCAGAAGGCGGTTGTATTAAACACCTGTCTTATTGTAAGAAACTCCCTAAACCATCAGGAAGGAAGCGACTAAAAACCTATAGAGTGATACATGGTAGCTCTATGAAAGCATCCAGAGGCGACTGTTGTCATTTCCAACACTCGCATCATGCTTCTAATTTTGTACCTGCAAAACCATCGCAAATGATTTCATACATCGTATTAAATTAACTAATTAAATCCTCATCTTATCAGTCACTTGACTTAGTCCGTAGCTATGATGGAAAACCGGGTTATTTTTAACCCGAAAACAAGTTTGAAAACAAAAATTAAATCTTAGTCTAGATCAAATTATAGTCCTTCCATACTGTCCAGTAATTTCAAAATTTTATACCAAATTTCTCAAAAAATACAACTCCCACGTAGTTTTCAAACCAATAACAGACGCACTAAAATGTTTGAATAAACAAAATGATTTAACTCCTATTGATAAATGCATTAATACTGCATATAAAATTAATTACAAAGATTATGACAAGCGTTACGTTGGACAATCTGAAAGATACATACTAACAAGAATCAAAGAACACGAGGCAGACTGTGACAAACCAATTAATAAAACTGCTTTATCTAGACATGCTATAGAATATATACTCAATTTTGATTTTGAAAATTAGAGAATTTTAACTAAAGAACCATCCTACTGCAAAAGACTATTTATAGAAATGTTCCACGTCGTCAAGAATAACAATGTTAATATAAAATCTGATATTGACGGCATCAGCGGCATCTATAATAGTCGTATATTATCCACAAAAAACTAATAATGTAAGTCTTCGTATCTTATCACTATAAGCCGTATATACTTTTGTACTACTTGCTCTATCCACCTACCATCCCTACTTCGTCACTTATGCCTCCCACTCTATATCTTTGTCATCTCACTTTGCCTATGGCATGGCACAGTACGATTTGAGTTCCAAAATGTGCTTATTTTTATTAATTCACTCATAATACTGTACTCGTCTTATAGGAGAAGGCAGACGTAATCCTACTCTTTTACTACTCCTATCATTTTATCTGACAACAAAACTAATTTTTTAATTTTCAACTACAACTCATTTATTTCAACGAGAACATGTGAATATAACTTGCATCATTTAAAAAACTGAAAATTCATAATATAAACAGGTATGTTCACTCTCCCTCATATAATATCATGAATTTTTGCCACTCTTAATCTAATTAATGAACTATGAACCAATAACAAATTTTATATCTACGCATAATCTTGAACAGTTATATTGTAAGATTTATAGATTATGTCTAATACCATTTTTTTTATGAAAAGGACTACGAAAGTTTAGTCGAAACGTCAACTATGTGATTTGAAGGACCTCTGAATTATTTGATTTAATAAATTTTGACCAGTAGTCAGAAAAACTTCCACACTTCTGGTTAACGATTTATTACCCCGTTTCTCTTCCTCCATCACGTCAAATGGACCTAACGGCTCCTCACACGCACTCCTATCCAGCCACCGGGGCTTTGACGCCATCGGAACCAGCGGAAAGGTTCTTACTCTCTTGGACTACTTTGTATGAAATATACCTGCTTATGATTGTTTTTTTTCGAGGTTCCTTCCCCTAGCTGATTTTTGTCTACGTCGGGTAATTGATTTCCCCGCTACCACACATATTTGGGAGGCGTTCCTTTATCCGCAATCTGGGGTGGCGCCCAATCGAAGACCAGCAACCCCACACGATATATATATATATACACACACACACACGCACACATATATATATATATATAATTAAAAACTAAAGGTTAACAACCACCGCAGGGTCCCACTGGGAGCAACTGTCAT